>JAQQAE010002331.1:0-22602 GCA_029823295.1 Pseudamia nigra
ATATGGGAGTTTGTCGTGGGTCCAGAACGGATTAATTGGTTTTACATGTATTCCTATGGAAAAAGTCCATTCGGATACTGAACGTGACGCCGGAACGGATTAAATTCTTTATCCGAGACACCACTGTATTTCACAGCTTAGTTTCACTTTCTCCTGCATCACTCTATCGATCGTTTGACCTCTGTGCTCTCACTTGTCAATTGAGGGATGGTTTGAATGGGCTGGCAAACAACTAGCGAGAAGTGTTGCATGAAGGATTTACATAATAATTTGTTTTCCAGTTACAGAATGTTCATTTTCTTTTAGTTTTTTGGTATGTGTGATCTGATTAACTGACCACCAGGTAGAGGCTCAGAGACTGAAGAGATATTCTTACTGCAGGATGTTGAAATTGTCTGTGTTTGTGTGAGTGCTTGTATTTGTATGTGTGTGTGTTTACGGGATTATTGTCAGGAGCTGTGAGCTGGAGTGTCTTGCTGAAGGGATTAGTCCTGCTGACATGCTGACTGCTCTGCTATTTCACCTCTGACGTTTCTCTTTTCTGAACAGACAATTAAGTAATTAACAGACTCTCTTTACTGAAATGTTGCACATACTAAGCCCAACTGCACTGTCAGCTTCACTCTGTTCTGGCTTTTTAAAGTGAGCACACAGCGCCACCTGGTGTCATAGTATTGATGCTACATTATAATGCACTGGAAAACAATGTTAAATGGATCAGCCTTTGAGACAATTTTTCAATGATATCAGAATCATTAAATCTTTGAAATTTTAATTCTACCCTTTTGCTGCAAAAGGTATTTTATACAATTAAAGCTTTTGTGCTATAGTTAAAGTTTAACTCCACCTTACACATACGTTTGAAGAGTCAAAGAGGCTGAGAGTGCACTGATCAGTCTGAATGTCAAGTGTGGGTGTGAGACACAAAGCGTTCAGGGATATCGGAACACAAGAGATTCACACATGTCTACAGAACCATAGGAGGAAATAAAACAGATTTTTACTAGGTTTGTCATTCAAAAAAGGCCTGCTTAAAATAATCAAATAATTGTTCATAAGTCTACTGCATTTCAAATGTTCAATTTTCATTTCAGCATAGAGTTCTTTGCGTCACACAACTGAATACCAGAAGCAACCTTAACTCTACCAGACCTCCTCAATAGTAAGAATGATTTGCTGTCATGTTTTAATATGTTATTTTGGATTCAAGCCAACAAACAAATGAACTGATTGAGTACCTGGGTTTACAACATTAATTTTCTCCCCCCATATGATTGTAACGGAAAGATATGAAAGCTTCAGTTATGACCTCACAATAATTATCAGAATCCAACAGACTGACCGGTTGCTGTTCAACTCTAATTAGAGGTGTTTTTTTCTACAAGTTTTGTGACTTAAAGGTGTCCAAACAGTACAGTGACATGTCACAGAGGATTAAAAAGATTTTTATAGAGAAAGAGATGAGTTGACTTATTTTCACCTAGAAAATGCTGATTTTTTTTTTTTTTTTATGTTTGACATTGCCAGGAGGTTATGTTTCCAGGTTGTTTTGTTTGTTAGCAGGATTATGCAAAAACTACTGGACGGACTTGCATAAAATCTGGTAGAACATGGGTCCACAGATTTGCAGATTCCACTAGATTTTTACCTCCACCAAAGAGGTTATCATTTCATGTCATCATATCTCATTAGCCATTTAAAATAAAATCACGATTCCAACTGCTATATAGGTTTTCAGGGTCAAGTAATTTGATCACATTAATCCAGATCAGCTCTGCCATTATGGAAATGTGTTACATTTTTGGTAAAAAAATAACATGAAAAACATTTTCCATTCGTGTCACATATTTTCACTGCGTGAACAGTTTATAATATACAGAAAATCCTGTACATGTACTCCATGAATGCTTTCTAGTATGTATGCTTTCACCAGCTGATGCATATTTGTCACGAGTCATAACTTCATTCACAGCTCAAGAATGTATTTTAATATTTAGTATCACTTTAAACAAAAAATAACTTAAACATTGTGTAAGAACATGTTTGGTTAAAACCATTAGTTGAAAAATCATCATAAATCAATGCATTGCGCCTAGAGATAATGGTTGATTATGATTGGCGCTATACAATTTGAATTGAATTGAATTGAATTGAATTGAGCATAGACTCATCAATTGATCATCCCCTTCAATCCTCACTTCGGTCCCTGTGTCAATGTGTGCGGTGTTGGATTTAGCTGCACACACCCTCCATTCTGCCTGGATTTTCGATATTGTGTTGTAATTCTGTATGGGTTGTCTCAGTGGAGAGCTGTGGGTTTACGTCTCCAGCCAATCACAGCCTTCGCATAGCGTATTGGAGTGAAAACAACACCCAGTTGTATTCACATGACAAACATGGAAGCAATGTATTGTAAATGTAGTTCTCAGTGAAACCTTCCCATGAGTTTTGATGGTGTGGGTGTGTTTGCTGTTGTGTACTTCTGAGCATTGTGGGTGAGGGTAGTGTGAACAGTGCTGTTTGCTAAAGAGCAAGAGGAAAGTTACACATTTTACCATTAGCTAGGTCAGGGGTCAGCAGCCTCTGCAAACTAAAGAGCCATTTTTGGACAGAAAAAAAAATGTCACAAATAAGCAGTCGAGTCACAAAAATATTCCAACTCTTTATGTACCACATGAAATATGACCTATGTTTTAGTGGTCAACAAGTTAGCAAAATGGGTATTATTTTAATCTTTTTTGTTCATTTTGCTTATTATTTTGTTCATTTTTTTAATTATTGTATTTGTTTTTGGGAATTCTGGTTCATTCCTTTGATTATTTTGGTTAATTTTTGTGGGTTATTTCACTCATTTTTTAAACATTTTTGGTATATATTTATATACATTTACTTACTTATTTTGCTTTTGTTGAATATTTTGGTAATTTTTTTTATCCATTTTCATTCAGTTGATTTTTTTTTTTTCAAATTTTAGTTGTTTTTGTCATTCTTTGTTCATAATTCTAACTATTTGCACTAGCTTGTATTCATTTAGTTTCTTTTTCAGGATTTGGTCATAATTTTGCATATTTTCATTCATTTTGTATGTTATTTGCATCAGTTTTGTCTTAATTACTGCTCTTTTTTTGGTCTTTTTGTTGATTTTAGTGATTTGTTCTAATATGTGACTTCCATCACTGGACAAAGTCACTGGAGTGGGCCTAAACAGCCACATTTGGCCCTGAAGCACAGGTTTGAGAGCCCTGAGCAAGGTGATGTGGTCAAAACACAGAATCTCACTTTTATTTGTTTGTTCTGTCTACATGAACTCAAGGCAAAACTAGATTCAAATATGATTTTATTTGCTCTATGCTGTATATTTGATAACATAAACCACTGGGATATTCAATTTATCACACCCTATTCCTAATGAAGATATCAGCTGGTATAATTATAATACAGCTTTGGAACAAAAAAAAAATCCACTGCACTTTTTTTTCTGAAGTCAGCATCTCTACATGGATGACATGTAGAGTCTGTTGAATTCATAGACTGTATATATTAATCATAGACTGTGTATATTACTGGACAAAGTGACCGTGACGTCACCCATTAGTTTCTGAAAGGCCGTTTTGAGGCCAATCGGGTTGTCACTTCCCGGACAGCATCTTGGAGCCAAGAACAGGATTTTAAATACATTTGGATGAACAGCAGCGGGACTAACGAAGTGTCCTTGCTAGGGGACTCATGTGAAGCTAATATTAGCTGCTAGCTTACTTATGTGGTAAAACTTCACCACACAGTGTCAAACAAAGTCATGTTACGGTGGTGTTGGTGTAAACACTTACACTCGACTGCAGCTGTATAACTATGAACATATTGAATAAATAGAAGATACGAAGGTCCGAATTGGTCCAACTTCACTAATGAGCTGTTACTATAGCAACATGTCAATCAAACCCCAGCATGGCAGTGATTTGTTGGATCATTTGCTGTAGTACTGTATCTTGATAACGGAGCAAAAAGTTAAAGATGGACCATGACATTACTTATTAGAGGGACCAGATAAAATGTTTGAGACCATGATGAGCCATGAAAAAAATTTATTAGCTGAGTATTTTCAGATAGAAGTCACATGTATCTCTGTGGGGAATAAAGCTCCTTGGAGATGGATGAACGGTTCCACAGCGTTCAAGCGGTGGGATTACAATGTAAAGTTACTTCCGCATTGGCCTCACTAAACAGCCCCGGTCATTGCCCCTTGGTTTAATTCCATAACAAGCCACACCTCATTGTAGTTAATGAGGTACAGATTATGTGATCACCTGAGCCAAAATTTATTTACCAAGGAAAAGTAAGTGTATCAGTGTTTTTCCACCACATATTGATTTCTGAGCTCCTCTTAAGTTAAAACATTTGTTTTTTATTGTTTGAAAATGAATATGAATGTGTTTTCTTTACATTATATGAGTCTGTGTAACACCATCTTTTCATGTTGACCCTCGGTCATCCAATGCCAAAAAAAAAAAAAAAAAAAAAAACTGCTCTAAATGACAATATTGTATTTTTATTTGGAATTTGGGAACAATGTTGTCAGTAGTTTAGAGAATAAAACCAAAATGTTCATTTTACTCAAATGCATATTGATAAGCAAATAGTAAAATAAAAAAATATGCTCATTTTGCAATGGTCTCTTAATCTTTTTCTAGAGCTGGAATCACAAAAGACAGCAATTTACAGGCATGGTTAGGCAGATTTAGGGTGAACTGACTGCAAAGACAACCTCTCCTAAACAAAATTTAAAGTAGAGCTGAACAGAGAGATGTGGTGTACAAATGAACATCACGTTATTTTTCAACATTTTATGTTATTTTAGTATTGTATGACATTTCAAAATGAGTACTGTGTGTTCTTTCCTTAATAACTAAGTAGAGTAATTTCACAAATGTTAGTTCAAAACTGGCTACAATAATCACAATTTGACTTTTTCATCAACTTGTGTAGCCATAGTGAACAACATTTTTTTTTTTTAAAAAGGCAGCACCCCATTTGTAAAAATATTCTTAGAAATGTAAATAAAACAAAGCACAGTAAAACAATGATTGTACAAATATATTCCCAGTGGAAAATATTGCAACAATATAACAGGTATGCAGGTATTTTTCGGTAACAGTTACACAGTGCCTGGCCTACTCCTGTGTCACTGATCAACACACTCAGCTTGTTTGTCCTGACAAGTTGGACAGGTAGGTCGAAATAGCTGGTGTTACTGAAAGGTGCATTTTAAAGATGCTGTTTGACCTGGTTTATTTTCATAATCATTTTCGTAGTTTGAATGGTTGTCTGTCTCTGTGTGTCAGCCCTGCAATGAACTGGCGACTCATCCAGGGTGAACCCTGCCTTCACTCAGGTCAGCTGGGATAGGCTCCAGCACCCCCGACCCTCACGAGGATTAAGGGGTAGAAAATGGATGGATGGATGGATTTTCGTAGTTTAAAATTAATTTGTAATTTAAGAAAAACTGCTGTAACGTTCTGAAGTAGAGTAATTGACTTAAGTTTTCCATTTCCAAAAATACAAGTATAAATCCTCACAGGAATGTAGAGACATACGGCAGACTAAAATCAGGTTGTTTTGAGTTAATACATTAAAACGATTCATTCCGTTTTTTTTTCAACCAGCCCATTAAAACCACTGCAGCTTTGTGAATCATCAGCGTTTGTCCTTCAGGTTTTACATTCAGATTCTGCATGGACGTGTTATGTACACTATCCCACACAGGACGTGTGCAGTCTGTGTTTATACGGTATTTAATGTCAGCAGTGGACGTGTTGATGACCTTTACCATTAGTTGTGTCCGTGACCGTGTCTCTGCGCGGCCCGTGATGCGCTCGTGAAGCCGTGCAGCCCCGGCTTCTTGTCGTTACGCTGTTTTTCTGTTTTCTCACAGTCTGCATGCTCTCCAGCTAACTGATCATCTGCTCTCATTGGCTGCTGGCCCTCGGTGTCTCCACTCTGATTGGTTCGCTGCCCAGTTGCATTCACTGCCCATGTGTGGTTCATGTGAACACTAGAGCCTTGTTTTTCTGTGAAGATCTGCCATTTAGCTCCTTGTATTAGCGCCATTACGGTAAAATGTAAACAGGTATCTTTCTCAGAAACCTGAGGAGTGTTTTCTATGAAATTGTTTTGGGGTTTGGGAACTTCTGAAAACTGCTGAATGTTTGAACATGGGAGTTTTCTTTTTTTAGGCACATAGCACTGGACTTTTAGGGAAAGGCTGCAAGCCTTAAAAAAGAAACACAGTGTACTTCCTCGTCTGAAAATGGACACCCAAACATGCACCTTTTGGGGAAATGATGAGGATTAAACATGCATTTATTTTGTTCTTTCAGTTACGGCTTTCTATTATAGTCAGGAAGTGGAACTGACAGCATTATTTTATTTTTTAATACAGTATCCCCAAATGGGCTACAACTAAAAGTGTTGAACAGAGAGTGTAAACATCCACTGAATGACTGCTTTTTAACATCAACCTACCGGGGGACTGCTGATTGAAAGCTCTCAAAGCGCTGACAATGAATCCATGATTCATTCACTTCACATTCACCCCTGGTGGTGGTAAACGACATCTGTAGCCACAGCTGCCCTGGGGCAGAGTGGCAGCGGCCTCTCTGACCACCACCAAACATTCATTCAGACACACAGTCATTCACATTCACAGCTATGGACAATTTAGAGTAGCCAGTTCACCTAGTACATGTGTTAGGTTGTGGGAGGCAGCTGGAGAACCCAGAGAGAACCCTGCTGCTGGCATCGAGCCCATAGGTGTGAGGCACGTGTGCTACCCACTGCACCACCGTGTCATGTAATATGTTCATTAATATGGAATGGATAAATACAATAAAATTAAAGATTAGAAAAAATGATAAAGCTAAGTACATAAATACATGTTTGAACCACTTCGTAGACATGTAAAAAAAAGGTAGAAATAACACATGAGGCAGTGACACCCTGGATAACTGTACTGGGTTCATTGTTTTGCTCCACTCCACTTTGTTTTCTGTTGCGCACAGTGTTCAGACTTTACGGTCAGTCGAAACTGTTGCGTCTCAGCTGATGTGTGACATCCTCCCCCTGCAGCTGCTTAAACAGACCCGCAGCTCAAACCCCCAACTCATTGTCATGATAGGAGCACTGCAACACTGATCTCTGCAAAAATGTTAGATAACGAGGAGCGTATGCTGCGAAATGGTCCTCGGGAGCTCACCCAGAACCCGCTGAGGAAGATCTGGATGCCTTGCACGAACGGGCTGCCTGACCGGCACATCGCTCAGAGACGCGGTAAGATGCCGCTCACCGGCAAGTGCCGCAAAGGATGTGGTGGGTGGTGGGTGATACGAGGCTTTAAAATCTATGTTTATATGTACTGTATGGCATGATGCATTCGTTAAACCTCTGCTTATACGTACGAGATTAAATCTACTGGATACAATTTACGCACAGTCGTCGGGGAGGTTGGGTCCTGATAAAGTGCCCAATTTGTATGCGTTGCATGGCTTGCAAGATTGCATCATGTTCAGTTTTGAATCATCAGTTTGAATCACCCATCCTCTGAAGAATGGCAGTGAAATGAATTTGGCCAAATGACATCCCCATGACCGAGACGCATCCGTTTCCTCGGACTAAACAAACTGCGAGCATGTCCCTTATTCTCAGTGCGCAGGATGCAAGAGACCGATGAACGGCGTCTTGTTTTTGCTGAGTCAAGCTCGAGTTCTCTGTCTTGAACAAAACAGACGTTATTTATCCGGCAAGAACACCGAATCTGAAATCGCTTAGTCCGACATGTCGCTGAAAGACCCCAGACCCTTTGTTCCTTTTGTGTTGGGAATGAGAAGTGGGTGCTGGACTGCATGAAGACTCACTCACAGTGGTCTGAGAAAGTTCTTATTATAAATAAATATGATCTGTTTATATTTGTACGAATTATGTGATTCTTTGCCTGTAGTATAACTGGATTGTCGAATAAAACAGAGATGATGATGATTTCGGTTTTTTTATTTGCATTTTTGTTGTTTATTGATTATTAATGTGGTACTGTCTTAACCTGCCTGTACATGGTAAGATTTTTGTTCATCGTATTAGACGTTTTTGAACGAAGAGCTCATCTTTGCTGCCTGCCTGCTCAGGTCTCTGTGACACAGATATTTTGATTTTATTTATATTGCAATTTAAGTTATGACAAGACAAATATAAATGCAGATTAGACATGTTAGAGTCATGGAATGCACTAACCATGAAATGCACTAATCCTTGAGTTTTTATCAGTTTCACTCTAAATGGTGTCTCTACACAGACAGGGTTGTCTGTGAAAATGTGTCACTGTTGCAGACACACACAAGTGACCTCGCTGTAATTATTGGCAAAGTTCAAGACTAATTATATTCTTGCTGAATAGAACAATACACCCAAGTCATGTTCTGCATATTGACTGTATAACAGAAGTTAAATAATTAAATATTTGGGTTTCTTTCTTTTTAGTATGTATGACAAACTGCCCCACCCTTATTGTGATGGTTGGACTTCCAGCTCGAGGGAAAACTTATATTTCGAAGAAGTTAACTCGCTACTTAAACTGGATAGGTGTGCCAACAAAAGGTAAGTGCTGTGACTTCCAACATGGTTTATACTCAGAGATCATAAAACAACACAAAACGGCATGTTTCACCTGTTTCAGAGTTCAATGTTGGCCAGTACCGGAGAGAGTGTGTTAAGATCTACAAGTCCTTTGAGTTTTTCCGTCCAGATAATGAAGAGGGCTTAAAAATCAGACGGTAAGTGAAAATGGTTGACCTATATTGTGAAAGGTTGGTCTGGATGAAACATTTGAAACTGAACATGAAACTCGCTACCCTAGAGAGAAGGAGCTCATTGGTTAATGCCAAAAATCTTCAAACCGTTGATTTTCTGTGAACAAAATGTTATACCTGTGACGAAAATGATATGCAGTGGTACCTCATCATTTGAATTTAATCCGTTCCAGCGTCACGCTCGTGACATGGAAAAAGTCGTGAGACGGGACCAGTTTTCCTATAGGAATACATGTAAAACCAGTTGATCTGTTCCAAGACAGTGCAAATCTGGTGTGTGATGTGCGCTGAGATGATGCAACACAGCCTGCTACGTTTATTAGCCACAGCCACCGGATAGTCAATGAAGATAAGAAAAGCAGTTGACGGAGTTTATTGGGGCACAAGCAGAAAAGAGATGGCAGAATGCAGAAGCCGTATGGAGGTATGGAATGGAGCAGACAGAGGCTGATCGGAACAGCCACAGTGCGAGGTACGAACTGGAGGAAACGCAGATCAAGACCACAGGAGGAAAACACAGGCTGAAGCCAGGATGTAGGGAGACAAAGGCAATGAAAAACTCTACTACACTCTCAAGTAATGTAAAATGCTGGAACAAACAGTTTCAGTTTCGTCTACGTTTCCATGCGGTGGATGAGTAGCGCACGCACCTTTCGGGACCTATTTTACTCATAACATGAGTTTTTGCTCGTGTGATGGGACAAAATTTTGCCTAACGTCTTACTTGTGTCATGAAAAAGTGCACTTTTATGATGTGGTACCACTGTATTACTAAACTCCTGAAGGCATATGATGCAGAAGAAAATAAATTAAACTTTGCATACAGTTAAAGGTGTAGTCCGTGATACTGGAAACCTGGCTAGTAGCCAATGGTTTGTCACGGTCCACCCTAAATGATTAGACACGGCTTGAGACCTCATAAGAGTTGGAAACAGTTATAGTTGTAGCTACTACAGTGCGAGAAACTTTACCTTATTTAACCACAAGATGACTACATTTCAGATTTCATCATCTGGTACAGGTAAGAAAAAAACAGGCATACTAACTTGACAACTGTGAGGCTGTAAGCTGTGTTGACTGACAGGTCACCTGTTTAATCATTTATGAGTCCACCACAAACAATCGATGACTAGCTATCATTTTCACCTTTGTAAAGTTAGGTAAGTATTGTGATAAATTCAAGGTTTGACTAAACTAGCTACACATTTGATTGATGCAATGAATGTTTAAAAATATGCCCTTAAAAGCGGACTAATATGTGACCAATATGAAAAAAGAAATCACATTTTATTTTAATTAAAACAAAGGCCTTAGTTTTTGTATAAGTAACAAATACAAACATGAAATACAGAAGTGTTTTAAACTGATAAAACCCTAAGAATAATTGCTGTTCCTAAATGAAAAAAAATGTTCATCATCTAAAATAAGAACAGTTATAGGCAAAATGTAGGAATGTAAAAGGAAGAAAAAGGAGTGATTTTCATTTTAATCCAAGTTGCAGTTGCACAATGACTAAAACTCGGCTCTCCTGTTTCAGTAAAACACCCGGTACCTGTAACGTAATAAAATCATTTGAGTGTGTATGAGTCCACCTTAAAGACAGCAGTAATGAGAGAAACAGGAAAAAACAGTATGGGTCTTATAAATAACCTACTGGCTGTGACATCTTAGAGGGACAGTCGGCTATCTTTAAATGGGTCGTAAAGATGATAAAATGATTTATTCAATAACATGACCTCTTGGTAGTAAAGCGCATTATAAATCTAATTCTTTACTGAATCTTCCCACAGTCAGTGTGCGACGGCAGCGCTTAATGACGTTCGACAGTACCTGAGTGTCGAAGGAGGACAGGTGGCAGTAAGTCTTCAAATATCTAGCCCTTTTATCAAAATGCTGTAATATTAACACACATACTGTACGTCTGGACAGTGTGACTGGAGTTCCGTTATTTATGCTTTAGGTCTTTGATGCGACAAATACGACAAGAGAAAGAAGAGGGACGATTGTCAAGTTTGCAGAGCAAAATGGTTTTAAGGTGTGTGAATTGTGTAAATTTTAGCTAATTCAGTCATTTTGACATAATTACCTTCCAGCTGATTGTTCGTTTTTGTTGTCCCAGGTATTTTTTGTAGAGTCTGTGTGTGAGGATCCAGATGTGATTGCACAAAACATAGTGGTAAGCGTCTTCTTTAATTTCCTCTTTGTAGTCAGCTTGGACAACATATTCAGTCAAACCCACTCTGGCCTGGTTAGAAACATTTCCTCTTTTCTCCGTTTGCATTTCCTGTTTTCTCTCTGCACAGCAAGTGAAATTAGGCAGCCCTGATTACATACACACCAACACAGAAGAGGCCATTGAGGACTTCATGAAGAGAATTAAGTGTTATGAGTCTTCTTATCAGCCTTTGGACGAGGTTCTGGACAGGTGAGTTTACACAAAGTAACTTGGCAGATACAAAGTTCTTATGAAGGCAAATAGTGAATGGACTGTTTTCTTCTAGGGATCTTTCCTACATTAAGATCATGGATGTGGGCCGCCGTTACCTCGTGAACCGTGTCCTTGATCACATCCAGAGCCGGATCGTGTACTACCTGATGAACATCCACATCACACCTCGCTCCATCTACCTGTGTCGCCACGGGGAGAGCGACCTCAACACTAAGGGACGCATCGGCGGTGATGCAGGCTTGTCTGCTCGGGGAAAAGAGGTGTGTGGGATGTGGAGCTGGGCGATGCAGCCAGAAATGTTCTCATAATAAAATTGTTTATTAGTCGACATTGACTATCAGCAGTAAATGTCAAATCACTCTTCTATTGAAACTTAAATGCTGAGCAAGGTAATATAATGTAATGGACACAAAACCATTTCAAATTTGCAAAAAAGATGAAAAACAGAATAAAGACCAAATTGATGTAAAACATAAAAAAGCCCAAAAGATGCAAAAAGACACAAATGATGGTCAAGGTAGCATAGGAAAACCCAAAAATGGCGTGGAATGCAAAAAAAGGTGGGAATGACATACAAGATAAAAATTTCTCTGATTCATGATTTTGAATATTGTCCCTTTTGGATTTATTTTGACATAATCCTTGGTAAAATTGGTACAATCTTGAGTTCTTACAATTATGCTGATGAAATTAAATGGTAAATGTTTAACTACCCACAATTAGAATTAAGTAAAGCATGACAATGTAAAGACAATTAAAAAAGTGTGTGTATATATATATGAAATCATCACTGTGTATATGTTTTGTAATGTTTAATTACCAAGCCCAAGTGTGATAAGTCTAAATTACAACATATGACACCATACAGTATATGTAGCTTTTGTGTTGCCGTGAATGTTTATATACTCGCCATTTGTATATAACATAATTAGGTTTTGATATGTTTTATTCTGTTGTCTTATTGCTTAGTTTGCTTCAAGTCTGAGGAAATTCATCCAGGACCAAAACATCAAGGATCTGAAAGTGTGGACGAGCCAGATGAAGAGGACGATCCAGACAGCAGAGTGCCTCGGAGTGCCATACGAACAGTGGAAATCCCTCAATGAAATAGATGCTGTATGTTCATGAAGTATTCAACAAACTGAGCTCAATGGCACTTTTCCACATCTGTGAACTCAACCTAATCACATGCTGTCTCCTGTCAGGGCGTGTGTGAAGAAATGATGTACGAGGAGATCCAAGAGCATTACCCTCTGGAGTTTGCACTGAGAGACCAAGACAAATACCGCTACCGTTATCCTAAAGGAGAGGTGAGAGCAGGATTCCTCCGTTTGTGTCCGTGTGGTTTGTCAGTGTTCTAATAAGCATATCATTTCCATGTGTGTGATTCCTCATCAGTCATATGAAGACCTGGTTCAGCGACTGGAGCCTGTGATTATGGAACTAGAGAGGCAGGAGAACATCCTGGTCATTTGTCACCAGGCAGTCATGCGCTGTCTTCTTGCATATTTCTTGGACAAGAGTGCAGGTATGAATCATCAACACTGTAAACTGGCCCTTAAATAAAAGAAAAATGAGATGCTTTAATAAAAATGTGGGCTGATGAAGTAAAGAAGCGAAAATGTGGAAAAACGAAAAAATGCCAAAGATTTTAAGTAGGGCTGTCAAAATTAGCTTGTTAATCCGGATTAATCGATTTGCATGATTAGTTGGATTAAAGATTTTATCGCAGTTAACACATGCGCGATGCACGATAAATAAAAATCCCACAATTACACCCATCTGCATGGATAAACCGCTGATTACTGGTACAAAACTTAAAATCCCACAATGCAATGGTGGTCAACTGACGTTGGCTCCCCCTCCTGATTCATTGCTGTTTTCCGCAGGAAACACAAGATGGTGTCTCGAGGCAGATGCGTCTCGAGGCATAAATATGAATTTTTCATCGTAAGCAACAAGGTTAAGGAAAATCTAACTCTGCAGTAAGCGGCTTTTATCTATAACGGAAGTTGCCATATAAATTATTGCGGCTAATTCAATTATTTTAGCGAGAAAAAAGAAATTTTGTGGCGAGTGGAACTCCACTGTAGAAAAACAAATGTTTTATGAACATTTATCATTCATTATATGTATTTGGTTACTGTTTTGGTAAGAAGTGACCAGTATTTACTTTTGAATATGTTGCCTTAAATTCAGCTTGGTTGTGTTTCCGACAGCTGTTTTCATTTATTGCATTTATTAAGTCGTTTTGCATTGACCATAATGAAAACAGAGCAGAGTCAATTTGCGGAGGCAAGTGCTAAACAATTCCAAACAGTAGCCAATTGAAGCAAAAATCACAACTATAGGCACAGACAGTGCACGTAACATGACAGCTACCACTAAACTCTTTCTCTTTTAAAATAGACACATTTAATAGTATGAAATAAACATGTTCAGTGTATATATCCCCTTCAGTCATGAGTGTTTTACTGCCACAAAATGAGAAACAATGAAAGGCTATTAATAGTGATTAATTGAAATTAATCCAGTGACACTGTGCTTAATCAGATTAAGAATTTTAATCATTTGACAGCCCTACTTTTAATATATTCTCAGAGAGGATGAGCGTGAGCACGAGGAGATGACAGAGAAACACCACATGGAGACGCAGCAGCTGTAACAGTGGAAGCAATGCCTTAGCAACCGTGTAGTGTCAGGGAAATGAGTGTGCGGTTGTATTTCAACAGTCAAATGGAAAAGGTTATACTGTCCTGGTGTCAAATACAGGGAGGTGATGATAAAAGGGAAACCGGTCTTTCATAGTGCACAGACATTCATAATGTGAAACCAAAAATAAATCCATCAAACCTAGTAATCTTACTAGCATGAAAACTGAGTATGATTGTCAAAAACCAGAAGTACCTTAGGTCTTCTGTGACAAAAATGTTGTGTAGGTCAGGGGTCGGCAACCTTTACAATGTAAAGAGCCATTTTTAGATAAAAATTCAAGAGCCACGAAAAAAATATTTGAACCCTTTATGTACATGGTGACATATGATGCACACTTATGGTGGAAGTGTGTTAACATGTTTGTCTTTTTGGTCATTTGCATTGAAGTTGTTAATTTCTATTCATTTGTTGATCATTTTCATGTTTTGTTCATTTACTGGATAATTTTGTACATTATTGTTCATTTTACAGATTATTTAGTTACATTGTTCATCATTAGTCTTTTTGTGAAATAGCTTTTTGTGATTACTTTAGTTAATTATTGATAATTTTTTGTAAAATAAATGTTTTACTATTCTGTCCATTTCTTAAATTAATTTTCATCAAGTTGAATTCTTATTTTAGTCATGTTTTTTGCTTAAATTGCTTATTTGTTTATATTGTGAATTTTTTTATTCAGTTTTGTCCTAAGCATTTTCATTTTTTTGCATTCATTTTGTAGATTGTGAACTTGATTGTATTGTTATTTTTGTGTATTTCTTCTTCTTTTTTTGTTTATTATCTAGTTATTTTTTTCATCTTGTTCATTTAGTGCTTAGTTTGTTTATTTTGAGTTATTATAATCTGTTTCACACCAAGGAGGGGCTAAAGAGCCACAGGGTGCAGACCCGTGGTACAGGACAATCTCAGCTTCAGCCTAATTTACAAATACTTAAAAAGAAGGATCAACTCTCTGAATAATGGTATATTGAGAATATTGCAACACATTTATATCTGTACAACTTACATGTGCCTAAATACTTCTGTAAGTGTGTAATGATGACGTGCTACAAAGAGCTGCAGCGGACAGGAAGCTAATCTGCCAGATCAGAATTAACAAGATGAGATTTTTGGGATGGCTTGTAAAACCTGGCATTGACTGGGAAGTTTGAAGTAAATGGATGCTGTGGATGGTTAGTCTGAATGGGTGGTTAAGGCAGTGAAGTGGAACTGAGAGAGATGGCTAAGGACAGAGGTATTTGCCCACTTTTCATCTGAAAACACTCATTCCCAAAGTGACCTCTACCCCAGTACTGACACAAAGTTACTGTAAACACAGAGTAAAGCACTGGGTCATGAGGGTGTGACCGATGCATTTTAGCTAAACTATGATTGGTTCTCACTTTTGACATCACGAGTGACACAAATTCAAAATAGCTCATTTTTCTCAGAACTTACAGCACTGAGCAAATTCATATTTTCACAGCTTTTCTCTTACACCATAGATGTCATATAAACCTCACAACCTAAAGCATTTTCAGTTTGATACAATAACTTTTACATGTATGTAAAATATGCAGAATTTTGTGATGTTGACCAAATGTTCCTTTGTTTCTGCTTTAACAGATGAGTTGCCTTATCTTAAGTGTCCTTTGCACAGTGTTTTGAAGTTAACCCCATTGGCTTATGGTAAGTTGTCACCTACTAACACATGCTCATTTTGTTGTCTTATTTTCTCTCACGGTTACCGCTTGTTTGTTGGTGCTGTTGAGTTTACAGATAATCATCACAGTTAACTGGGCCTATCGTTTGCCTGTCTTCAGGTTGTAAAGTGGAGTCTGTCTATTTAGGCGTGGAGGCAGTGAACACACACAGAGACAGACCAGAGGTACGTATCCTAGCGCAGTGAAATGACCTTCAGCAAATTAAAACGACCCTAAACCACTGGGGGTGATGTCACCACACTGCATTTTCAAATCCACCTTCCTCTGTGACCTCGGACTCATTCAGATGGATTTGCAACAGGAAAAACCTGCACGCTGAGAATCTGCTCGTGAAGAAGCAGAAATGATTAGTACTCCTTCAGTCTACAATCTCAGACAGCATTTACATCCATTTAGCATCTACTACCTCCATTCTGTCAGTATTGACTCATCTTTTCAGTTCGTGTGTGTGAATGTATTAGTTTTTATCATTTAATAAACACTTGAATGAAGCTGGTCCCATTAACACAATCCTTTAACATGTAGTTTTAGAGAAGCTTTGTAGAATTTGTCACATCGTGCCATCTGGTAACTGAAGTAAACAGGTGTCCTTTCACATGACAGGGTTTTACTGAGGATTTAGATGTTTAGTAACTGTCTGATGTTTCTATGTTTGTTTTTGAATATTATGTGTAATGTAACATTCAATGTTTCAAGCCATTGCTACGAGACTGTTTTGTATTCACATGAAACCACTGTATTTGTTTAAAGCTTTGTTTTTATGCAATGAACGCACTCCTGAATATAAAATGACGCACAAGATAATTTTCATTTTGCTTTGTTTCAAACTAAGATTATTCACATTTTAACACTCGTTTACTGATTACCGTTAATTCCGGCCTATGAAGCGCACCTCAATGTAAGCGGCACCCACTAAATTTAAGGGGGAAAAAAAAAAAAAGATTTTGTACATGTCTAAGTTTTACCTGTCTATAAGCTGCAGATGTTCACATCCACCCAGTTTTCAAGAACGTTTTCAAGTTTGTCCATCTGCTTTTCATACCTCTGAAAGAGTTTGTCGTCTTTTTGCATTGAGTCAGTTCTTCACTCTGCCATCTCCAACGTCTCACCAAGGATTCGTTGATGCCAAGCTTACGTGCTGCAGCTCTTTCGGTCGACAGCCAGGTCGATGGTGTTTAACTTGAAAGCTGGATCATATGCATTTCTTTGTGTGTTTTCCATGATGAGGATATGTGCATGAAGTGCAAAATGACAGATCTGAAGAATTTCATGCGCGTGCGCTTGGTTTACCATAATTCCAATAGTTCCATTGGTCCACTGTGACCTGTTTGCTCATTTCATTGGTCTGTATTGGCAGCATGAAGCTCGTTAGCCAGTAAAAAGTCATACATTAACCGCATCGTTGTTTAAGCCACAAAGTTCAAAGCGTGAGAAAAAAAAAGTAGCAGCTATAGGCTGGAATTTACGGTAAATGTGAAGCATTACCTGCACTGCCCAGTATGATGATGTTCACCGTTTACTCTAAAATCAGTGCTACTGTCAATGTTGCAGATGCACAAACTGAAACTATCATGTGACATTTTTCATGTCTCTCTTTGTCAAGGGTTTTTTTTTTAATGTACACAAATTTCTAATTTGAAATTAATAAAATTTCTCATGTATTTGCTGCTGTCCCACCTGACCATGATTGTGTTTGTATTAAGACATTTCAAACGATTGATTGCATAGGGAACATTCAGTATATAATTACAGGGGATGGATTATTAAAGTTATTTAAGGTGACATTTATTTCTGTTGCTAAAATGTGAATACGTAAACAATTCTGTTTGATGGTTATTAATTATAAATTAAATAATTAACTTTTAAAAGTTAGTTTTTAAAAACTAAACTTCAACTCATTCAAGTTTTAAATCACAAAGCAAAAATAACTGAATATTAGACACATTACATACATATTACAAGAGTAGTAAATGAACAGATTACGTAATGCAGGTCAGTAAGGTTATAATAACCAATTTGCTGTGTTCATTCACTGTTTCAGAATGTGAATGTGCAGCGCAGCACAGAGGACGCTCTGCAAACCGTCCCCGCTCATTTCTGAACTTCTGCGCTTCCTGTTCCAGCTGATTCCTCTGAAATTCTTTCGAGGAACGCTGCCCTCCTGCTCCTGAATCTTCCCAGACTCAAACTGTAAAGCACTTTCACTACATTAACTCCCATTTTTACTGAACTGTAAACTGTACGTTACTGTAACTGAATCCCAGTGAGTACCGTGTTTTATATATGTACATGTCTGTGAGTGTTGTGAATGTGTCCAACTTCAGCATCTTTTTCATAAGTCTACTTCATAGTCACTATATATTGTGCACTGTGTTCACTGCCGTGTGCTTCTGAAGAGTTTTTTTGTATCAAAAAATTGCTATTTCAAAGAAGGCAGCCATTGTGCCACATTGTGAGTGGAATTTCATCACAAAGACGAGCAAATGATGATGTAACTTTTCAACTGTGTGAACTGGCTCGTGCTCTAATCAATCAAGATGAATCCCTGCCATTTGTAGTTTTGGGATGTTATGTGGCTTTCCTTTTTATTTTTTTAAAAGATAAATTGAAATGATATTAAAGTGTTATGTGTATTTGAGATTCTAAATGTGTTGTTTAAACTGTATATACATGTCTGATGCAAACTGAGTTACACTGTACTGCAAATATAATGGAACATACTTCAATACTATTCCAGTCTCAATGATTTTGTGTCAGTATGTCAAGGTAATTCTTCATTTTTTATATATATATAAAAACACTCCACTAAAATACAAAGAATAATGACTTTATTTCTCTTCACTGCCAGCAATTATATTTGAACAGTTTCATCTACAATAGGGTCTAATCTGTGAACTTGTGACATAAGAAAGCAAACATGCATTATTTGATTACCCTCATAAAAGGTGTGTTGTAACAAAACACTGCAAAATGAAATTTGCATATAATATATATATATTTATATATATTTGAAAAAACAATTTAAATTACTTAAAACAAATAGAGCCCTGTGCTTAGTAGTATTGAAAATATATTTTTAAAGGACCTGCCCTGATCTACACTAATGTTCTAAGGCAGAGATTAAAGTTGATGGTGTGAATATTCAATATGTACAAACATCAATAGAGCACAGGTGCTTTTTCAGATAAAGGGCAAAACCTCATTGGCCAGTACATCTTTCCTGTATGACATGTTTCTCAACTCCTCGTAGCTGATCGAATTTCACCTCCACTCTGATGTGGACACTCACAGACGGCAATGACGCAAAAGGAATGCATCTCCTGGTATTTCCCTTCAGAACTGAAAGAACAAAATGGCAATAAATAAGACACACATGTAAAACATCAAGAAACCCATACATTCATAGTTTATACTGAGGAGTCACCTATTCTTATGCCATGTATACACATATCCAGCTTTCTGGAAAAACTGATCTTTCCCAATGATTTCTGCCTTTCATCCTTATGAAAACTTCAGTTTAGGTCACTGAATACGATTATTTCTGAAAACTCCAGCCAAAAGTGGAGATTTTGAAAGACTGTTTGCAAGCTTGTGTGTGTACTGGGGGAAAGGGAGTTTCACGCTCCTGAACGTCACAGTCAGGTCAGGTGTGTGACCTTTTTTTAGGCTACGGTCATCATGGATGCTGTCAAAGTAGTGCTCTTGTTTACATGCATTTAGAAACACACTTAGGATTGACACCACTTCTTTGTCCACAAAAACAAACTTCATGCCATGTTTGCTATGTTTACTTTGGAAGCAACAGGACTGGGGGAAATACTCCTTTCTATAAATACCTAGTTACCTGCAAACATAACCTTCATGTCAAAATACTGTTTGAGTAGCAGTGGTCCCACACATTTTTACAAATTGCACTACCGGTCAAAATTTTAGAACACCCCAATTTTTCCAGTTTTTTGTTGAAATTCAAGCAGTTCAAGTTCAGTGAATAGCTTGAAATGGTACAAAAAGGTAAGTGCTGAACTGCTAGAGGTTTAGAAAAAAGTTAAGGTTACCCAAAACTGAAAAATAACGTACATTTCAGAGTTGTACAAGTTCTTTTTCAGAGAACACAACATGGATGGACAACTGAACAGCTGTTCTGTACCAATGGAGGTTGATCAGGCCTTCAAAGTTGATGCAACTAATTCCTACGGGCGTCCCAAGTTTGCTTGAATAATGAATAATATCAATATCATTATTATTATTATTATTATTATTATTATTATTATTATAATGAAGATGATGGATCAGGTTTATATAGCGCTTTTCCAGACACCCAAAGATGCTCCCTATTGATTCCATTATTCATTCACATACTGGTACTCTACAGCTGTGGGGCAGCCCTGGGGCAGACTGACAAATGTGGCTGCCAATTCGTGCCAACGGTCTTGCCAACGACCACCAAACCTTCATCCACATTCATACAAGGCAAGGTGGGTGAAGTGTCTTGCCCAAAGACACCAGACAAGGACAGAGTGGGGTTCGAACCGCCAACCCTCTGGATGAACCGCTTTACCTCCTGAGCCACTGTCGGCCAAATTATAACCCCCTCTGTCTCCACAATAATAATGATGGAACATGTGGTACAATACCCTCGTGAACATTATTTGAACAGTACTGTATAGCAGAAAGCATTGTGTAGCTATAAACATGATGTGAACAACAAACAAAAACAATGGAAGAGAAACAGACCATCGTAACACTTAAAAATGTAGGCGTCTCCTACAGAAATTGCAAAAAAAAGTCAAGGTAAGAACAGTTTGCTTCACCATCAAAAGACACTCAGAAACTGAAAGAAAGAGGAAGAGGTCAGGCAGACCCAAAGAGCAACATGGTGGCGTTGTACAAATCTAAATACAAAACTCACATTTTTCAGGAACTCTTCTGCGACGATACGGGCCCTGGCATTGACAGACAGTTTCATTTCACTGATCTCCTTATCAATTTCCTCCATGAAATGAATGACAAAGTCCACCAGCTTATGCTTGTACATCTGCTCTGTGTGGAAGTTGGTGATGAGAAAACTGATGTCGTAGCCCTGACAAAAGAAAATAGATGACAAAAATGTTAAAACCGTCATGAATATGACCTGGATTTTTCCACTTTTTAAACCATCATTCCTGGGCATGCCTTTGTACATTTCTCAGCATTTGTTTTTAATTCATTTTCCCTTTGTAAGTCATATGCTATTTTTATTATGTCAACTATCAATATTAGTGGAGAAAATTTGTCAAGTACTCACACTTTAAAAAATAAAAATCACACACAGGCATCAAATTGTTTAAGAATGAGAAATGCAGAGTCTCGCAAATGAATGAAATGTGGTGCAACAGACTCAAAAACACGAGAGGACGACTGAACTGGTAAAAATGTCATGAGAAAATAAGTTAAAGTATAGAATGGGATCTTGCTTTGCACTCAATATATGTGTGAATAAATGTCTTGAACTGCAGACAATATGACATTTACTTCACCAATGTGCTTTTTTTTTGGTTTCTGATTTTTTTGCTGCGTGAGCCGAAGTCACACTATATATTGACTGTTGCCTCTAGAAGTTATTGAGCCATGGTTTTGTGTGTTGTTAATAGGCTCTACTCTCTAAATATGCACTATATTTCAATTATACTCCTGCAAAAACAAAAAGACTTAAAAAGGTGGCCTTAGACTTTGCTGTACACTGATGTAAAATGTGTAAGAGTTTGAAAGGTTTAACCAAGGTGTATATAAATGCCCAAACTCAAATGTATGTTGTTAAAAATGGTACACTTCAGTCAGCACTGTTTTCAAGGTTTCAACATTTAAGATTAATTAGGGCATTATATACAACATTAAAGTCCCATCAACATACTGTTGACAATTCCTCATAATGCCTGAAGACATTTATGGATTATTAGTCAGAAGTGACAAACTTATTATCCAGTGTTACCTCAACAGGTTTCCTCCTTAGGATGAAGAAATTCTCTGCTCTCATCATCATGAAACGCATGAACTTATGGCAGAGGATCTTCTCAATCTCATCAGCCTGCACAAACACGTGTATATAGAAAGAAAAAAAAAAATTCAAAGTTGTTTTGACTTACATTAACTTAGTCAAGCTTGTTCATTCAGTTTGAAACAAAATCACGTAAATAACCTGCTTGACTGCAATGCTGACTCTGACGGAGTTAATGGATCCCTCAATGAGAACCTTCTCCTTTTCATTACGGCTGATAATCACAGGCTGGAGGAGCAGCTCTTTACTACTCCTGCAAGAGGAGACAAACGCAATTCTAAGTTACATAATAACTCCAATAGGATTAACTCATAGTTACCGCAATCTGTGGTTTCAGTCAACTCACCGTACTTCCACCTCAGGCTTATTGTGCCTCTCCACCACCTGTGAGGAGAAGTTCTCCAGACATAGGGCGGCCTGCAGAGTGGCACGCACAGCATTGAGATATGGACGCAAGGTTGCCGTCTGAGAAGAAACAGAAAACAAGTTTAGGAGCATTGTAATCAAGCATCAAGAAAGTCCAGTGGATCTGCAAGGTTCAGATACACACTCCTCCTTGGTTTGAGTTCGTCGAAGACCGTAGGCATCTGTACTATATTTAGGGATGAACAATACTCAAAATATTATCAAAATCACATTATGGTTGAGTGCAATTTCCAAATTACAGGATGATTTTTTAAAAATAAAAATGTTAAATGTTTTCCATACCATTATAATAGAAGTACTGCAGTGCTACAACAATGCTAAAGCCAACAAATCTTCTTTTCCTTTCGGCTGTTCCCTTCAGGGGTCGCCACAGCGAATCATCTGCCTCCATCTCACTCTGTCCTCTGCATCTTCTTCTCTCAC
>JAQQAE010002332.1:0-22600 GCA_029823295.1 Pseudamia nigra
AGTCTAATGTTTATCAGTACATTACAGAAAATAATGAACTTTATCACAATATGCAAATTTTTTGAGAAGGACCTGTACATACATTCATCTTGACCTGTACTTCTCACATAGAGTAGAGTAAACTTGCAGGTGTTTTGTTATTGACTGAAGTGAATGCTGTCTGTATTATTATTTTATGCTAAGCAGTGTAGACATTCAACAAATTCTGCGTTTCATGTGCAAGCACTGACGAGACTAGAAGTGTGTCTTCACACCTTCAGCAATCGTTCACCCAACAACTTCTCAAATGACAATCATGAGTCCCGAAAGCCTCGCACATGGATTTGAAATCTAAACAGATGTCATTTGACTCTGCTGTGATAGAAATAAAAATGAACTTTCTAGCTGATCAAACAGACCATATTGTCTGCATCTCCTCAGCCATCTGCAATGCCATATTTTTCATTTTCACTCTTATTTCTGTTTATAATAGCTCAAAATGGTGCAGCTTCACTTTGTTGGCAACATTGCTGACAATACAGTGGAGACGGTACAGAAAATAACCAAGTACTTCTATTCAAGAACTCAATAAAAGTATTGTACAGACTGGAGGTAATATTTTTACTCCACTACACTTGTCTCACAGCTTTAGATATTTTTTAGATTGCAGTCATAACATAAAAATCATGTATACAGTATGTCAATACTATTTGTTTGCGATGAACTGAAAAATGAGGTGTTTTTATATATTGAGAAAATTCATACCCTTTTTCTTCTTAACAGTAAATTGCACACAAAGCTGATTTTAGAAATACTGAATATATTCTCACCTGATGCCACACACCTATAATGGTCTATGATAAAATATAATGCATTACTGTGGATTAAATTAACATCAGTATAAAATAGTCCTCAACCTTCCATACCTATGGTATTAAAATACAACATTTATTGTTAATGCAGACGTAAAATATTATTGCACAATGATTACTTTCCCTTTTCTTACTATAAGTACATGCTTTTAACATCCACTTAACTTTCTATGGTTAAGTGGATATTGGCAATATATTGGCAATATTCAGGATATAGTGGCCCAGAATGCTTATACTTACAGGGTTTGAGGAAAAGTAGCTACTGTGAGGTAGTAAATAAAGCTATAGACATGTAACTGACACAAAACAGTAGTGGAAAGTCTGCTGATTCAGTAATGTGTGCATGGATTTGATGTACAGTATCTTCAGCATTTATGAGGTAGATCCAAAAAAAAAAAACCCATTATGGAAATATTATTTTGTGTGAATAACTATTGAACTAATAATGTTATGTACTGTATGTGATTCCAAATTTTAATGTTGGGTTTTCATGGTCGAAGAATCCAATAATGAGGGTCAAATAAATTTAGGAATATTACTTTTGGGTTCAACAACATTATGGAGGAAATGAACAAAGGTTCAAATGATAATGACACATTTTCATTATGAAGAGAAATGGAGCTGCCTTGGTCGAGGCCTGAGTGCATTCTAGCTTTTCAATTTGAAGATCATTTATTTTATACAGTACATATGTGTAAAATATTCAGTAGCTTCAACAGATTACAGAACATGCCGTTTTTAAGGTAAAAGCATTATAAATGGAACTTTTTAACAGGGCTTCTGGTTTGAATGTTGCCCATAAGCAATATTATAGCATTGTGTAACGACCCATTGAAATGAATGTCTTGAAGAGTGTAAGAGTAATCAAACTTTACCCAAACTACTTATCAAAACAGACTCTAACCACTTGCAAAGCAAGAAACTGTTGTCAAATTCCAGTGTTTGATCATCACTGCTTCATTTCAGTTCATGTCTCCAGTGTCTTTCCTGACATGCACTAATTTGTGGCTGTTGCCTCTCAGTGCTTATGGAACTCCACAAAGCAGTTTTTTGTGTAGCACAGGTAGGTTATACACTTTGTGCACTGCACTTTCACGATACTCTTACATCCAAGGTATTACGTGCTTGTCTGAAAGACATTAAGGCTTGGATGACTTCTAACTTTCTCCTACTGAACGAAAATATAACTGAAGTTATTGTAATAGGCCCAAGGAATTTAAGGAGTACACAAATGACTTCCTTAATCTAGACAACATTTCAGTAGATTCCAGTGCAGTTGTGAGGAACTTGGGGGTGATGGTGGATCAGGACTTATCCTTCAGTTTTCATATAAAACAAATGTCCACAACTGACTTCTTTCATCTCCGTAATATTGTCAAAATCAGGAATGTACTGTCCCAAGGGGATGCAAAAAATTAATCCATGCATTTGTTACAGTATGTCTAGGCTGGATTATAGTAACTCACTATTGGGAAGATCTCCAAATAAAGATATAAAAAGTCTCCAGCTGATCCAAAATGCTGCAGCACAAGTTTTATTTGGGGTCAGAAGGAGAGATCATGTTTCTCCAATACTAGTTTATCTTCATTGGCTGCCTGTAAAATTTAATTGAATCTAACATCCTGCTCTTTACTTACAAAGCCCTAAATAACAAGGCTCCATCCTATATCAAAGAACTTATTGTTCCCTACAAACCAATCAGAACTCTCCACTCTCAGAGTGCAGGTCTACTTGTGGTTCCTAGAATCTCTAGAACTAGAGTTGGAGGCAGAGCCTTCAGTTACCAAGCTCATCTCCTGTGGAACCAACTTCCAATGTGGGGTCGGGATGCAGACACACTCTGTACCTTTAAGACTAGGCTTAAAACTTTCCTTTTTGACAAAGTGTAAGTCTAGTTAAGTCTAGGTCAGGCAAACCCTTAATCTTCCCTTAGTTCTGCTGCATAGTCCTAGGCTGTGGGGGGGCAGTGATGCACTGAGCTTCGCTCTCTATCGCTTTCTTTATCTCTTTCTTTAACTCTTTCCTTTCCTCTCTCTCTAAATCTCTTCCCTTCTTCTCACTCTCTCTCTCTCACACCTTCTACCTCTCTCCTCCCTTCTCTCCTTCTTATATTCCTTTTCTCTCTTCATCTCTCACCCTCTCTCGTCACCTCCCTTTCTCTGTCCCTCTCTACCCCCCTTATTTATTTATTGATTTGCATTCATTCTGTGTCATCCACACTGTGATACTAACTTACGTCTTCCCTGTTGTTTTGTGCTTCCTCCCTCTACCCTAGGTCTCTTGATGTCCTTGCTGTGTGTTTGCTGATTGTGAGTTGGTCCAGTGTCTTTGTTGTTTGTTGTTCTATCTCTACTCTTTTCTTTTGTCTCTCGTCTATCCACCAGCCCCGACCGGTCGAGGCAGATGGCCTCCTACCCTTAGCTGTTGGTTCTGCTGGAGGTTTTTCTCTTCCGTTAAAGTAAGTTCTTCCTCCCCCCAGTCGCCCTTGGCTTGCTCTCGGTGGTTCTGTTGGGTTTACTCTCTGTATAGTCTTGAGGTCTCTGCCTTGAATTGTGAAGCGCCTAGAGATAATCATCAATTATGATTGCTGCTATACAGTACGTGAGGGTTGTGTCAGGAAGGGCATCCGACATAAAAAACCTTTGCCAGATCAAACATGTGAATCATTGGTATTTTGCTGTGGCGACCCCTGAGGGGGTTGGCGCTACACAAATAAAATTGAATTGAATTGAATTGAATATTTGTAATGACCTTTAGCTCAAATAGACCAATGGCTATGGCCTACAGAGTAGAGCAATAGCCTGAACTTTGTAACAAACATCAAATTTATCTTTGTGAATTTGTAAAGATTATAACAATCTTATGATAAACAATATGCTTTTGAACATTATGTATACCTAAACACAGTACCAAAATTTCATGCTGCCATGGTGATTCACAATGGTCCACTGTTGCCTCAAGGCTACATATTAAATTTTCCATAATGATATGTTGCTGCCTCAGGAAAACAGCTGGACTCCAGTTTACATTATTTAATTGGCCACCAAATTGCATTAAACTATCAAAAATGACTATTTTTACTCATATTTTTTCCAGACAGAAATGTGCAGGAAATGCTTTCAGAACCTTTTCTTTGAGCAAAATTGCAACGCTGTTTCCTTTAAAAAAAGTCTGCAAAAAAGGTTTCAATATGATTTCCTACAAGTCATGTGACAAATTAAAGCATTGTTATTAGTTCCCTAGGGCCACCCTCTTTCTTAAAGTATTGCATTATTCAAAGGGATGAGTGTGGAGATGTGACAAGTGGAGTATTTTACATTATTCTTTGTACTGTATTTTACTAAAAGGGAAAGTCAGTTTTCTTCCTAAAATCAGCCAAAGTCAGTACAGTATATATTGTAAACTCACTCATTAATAATTCCTCTCAGTCAGTACTACTGTTCCTCTGTCAGTGTGTGCTGGTGGATTTGGGTTCACAGGCCTCATCCTCTGCCTGGATTTCACATTTTACTTTTGTTTTGGTCTGTTTTTCCTCTGCAGACACTAGGGTATTTACATCTCCAGCCGTTCACAGCGTTGTGAATTGTGTGGAGGCGGAAGCAATCTGTAACCATATTCACAGGACAAATACATAAGTGATTTGGTTATTTTTTTGTGTGAAACCTTCTCAGGGCATTTTGTGATGGTGTGGGTGTGTTTGTCTGTTATCGAGCATAAAATCTGTTTGATAGAGTCTGTTTGACAGCGTTTGTCGTAGCATCATGACTACACCTGTAATGTGTTCTAATGCTCCCTTAACCATGGAGCCATGCTTTAGCAGCCTGCGACTAAAGGAAGTGCCAAGTGTGGACCACACTATGAGTTAGCAGAGCAAAAGGGCAGTTACACACTTTACCTTTCAGAAAATAATCTGAACATGTGCAATTTGAATCCTTTTTATCGGAAAAGGCTTCTCTGTTGTAGTAGAAGATCGACACGAGAAACACTGAAGGATTCAGGCTCCATCATCTTAAAAAATGTATTCTCTAATATACTGAGTACTTTGGAAGCAGTTTACATGAACATCAGATGAGGAACGCAGAAAATTCTTAGATTATTCATTATTTTGCATCTTATCTGTGTAAATATGTGACTGTACTTTGTGTTTGCTGCTGCCTCTTGGTCAGAACTCTCTTGGAAAAGAGGCTTTTAATCTCAATGGTATATTTTCTGGTTAAGTAAAGGTCAAATAAAAATAAAAATTCAAAGTGCCTTCATGTTCTGTACTTGACACTTTTAGTACTTTAGTCACTATTCTGTAGACTCATCATGAGCAAAGGGGGTAGTACTCAAGTACATTTACTCCTTTACATGTAGTTGAGTAGGTCTTTCCCATAAAATGTACTTTGGAGAGATGTTTTACATAATACTCTTACTTGGTTACATTTGTGATGTAAAAAAGTACTTCTACTCTAGTTGCATTTTGCTGCACCTTAATGAGTAGAAGTAAAAAAGGTTGGAATCTAAAATAACAAAATAACAATTAATAAACTAAGCAACAACATGAGCAAGAATGTGCAAAAATAACCACGTAAAGCAACAACAAAAAAAAAGATCAAAAGGAGCAAAAAAATTAACAAAATGCAGAAATTTAACAAAATTGAACAATCAGTCATGCAATTGTAAAATTAAAAAGGAAAAGGAAGGATGAAGCAAATTAACAAAAATAAACAATACATTCAGGAAACTGAACAAAAAGTCAAGAAAGTAAGCAACAACGGGACAAAAAATGATCAAAATAATCAAAAAGTTTATCAAAAATAAAAAAAGACAAAATAAGCCACAAAATGAGTAAAAATGAATGAATTAAGGAATGGCATGGGGAAGAAAAAACAAACCAAGCTAAAAAAAGAACAGAATAAGCAACAAAAATGAACAAAATAAGTAAATATGAACAAATTAAACAAAGACGTTGTGAAGAAAAAATTAACAAAAATCAACAAAATAAGCAAAAAAAAAATCACCAAAATGATCAAAAATAATCATGAAAATAAACAAAAATTTCCCAAATACCCATTTTAAAGCAGTATATTAGGTTATAATAAATTCCATGTTATGAAGTTGTTGAGCTTGAGTTGTTTTTTATGAGGCAAGTTTTTTTTTTTTTTTTTACTTTTACTCAAGTACGTATTTTTATGAGTACTTCTACTTGTCACTATAATCATAAAGTGACAATACTTTTACTTGAGTTCTGTTTCTGTTAACTCTACACACTTCTGATCATGAGCACCAGACATACTGAATTCACACTGCTAGGAAAGGCTGATCCCACAAAACATAGTCTGAGGCCTTGGAAGGCTGCAAAATGTGTCAAAATGGTCAGAAACTGAGTCATAGCCACAGAGAATGTCACAAAAAGCTGGGCGGAAGGTGACATAAATAAATAAAAACAGTTGTGTTTTGTTTTGTAAGTTGTGCATGGCAAGAACTGAAACATCTTTGAACAGGTGATGCTTTCTTAAAGATGACATGAGTAGGGGGAAGAGTTGGTTCCTAGATATTTCTACCTCACCTGTTTATGTGAACTCCCACATGGTGACAGGTGGATACAGGTTCTACACTGTGAATATAGATGTAGATGCTTCTGATTCTGTGGGTGAGCACTGTTTACAATCAGTCGTCATTTTCCTGTCATTACCTTTCAAACACGAGTTTACCCACGTATGAAAACATGTTAAACTAATGATCAGCTAAGTTATTTCTAGGTGAAGAGTCAACATTATCCTCATGTGTTATGATGCTGTGTTGTGGTGAGGTGATGATCTCCAAGAGAAGCGCTTTAATTTATGCCAAAAAATAAAATATGCCTGTCAGTAAAAGCCAGCAAGCCAAGTCACCTCAGGAAAGCAGCTTCAAATTACCTGCTGCTCTAACTGAGCTTTAAACAGGCTCAGGATTTCATCCATCTATCTCACCTCACTGTCGCACCTGACATATTCCACATCTAAGCACCCACCTCCTCAGAATTACCCATCATTGTGTTGTCACTGCCTCCACCATCCTATTATGTACAAATGGAGGAGAGGGTTTGACAGTTTGTCAGGCCGGAGAAGATAAGGTGGCCATTTAGTAAGCGTGTGCTCTGGTATCGTCTGTCGAGATTTAATTATACTCTTACGTCTCCACACAGGAAAGACTTTGAAGTCACTATGTCAGGAGAACAGAGAGGGAAAATGTGATTCGTTTCACTGGGTAGTGTATAACACTGGAGCTTTATGGAGATTTGGAAGGATTGTCATGCTGTACAGGTGTGCATTTTGGATCTTGAAATTAATAGTCACGTGTAATTATTTCACCATAGCGCCCTATCATATTTAGACCCTGAATTGAACACGCACACCAAATTATAGCCTTAGCCTTGTCAGAGCCAGCTGAAGAGCAGCGCTGTTGATGAGCATGACTGCAGCGTTCCCATCAGGAAAGCGCACTCTGTAAAACATGCATTGCAGTCGTAGCCGCAGGCAAAAGAGGAGTGACCCTTGTAAAATGTGACGATGTAGGCAGCATGGATGTGGTGGGGGTGTTGTGTAATGAGCTGGGGAAGCTATATCCTTCAAACCAAGCACCTGAATTCTGGTAGACATCCAGCCTGACAAAATGTCCTTGAGCAAACTGCTGAATCTTGAGTGAAAAAAAAGATTTTCCTTAAGGGAAGGAATATAACATTTTTAAGGTTAGCCTGCAAGAAACAACATGGGAACTTATATAGGAATACATCTAAGAGTCTACATGCTGTATTTGATTTCATATAAAATTTTCACTTCATTTTACATTGTATCTCAATTAAGGCTGTCAAAATTAACGTGTTAATCCAGATTAATTCATTTGCATGATTAATTTGCTTAAAATTTTTAAAGTAATTAACGCATGCGCAATGCCCAGTTGAAAATTGTTGTTGAATTGTGGGGGCACTCTAGTTCAGTACAGCTCATGTAGCAGAAGAACACAAGAAGAAAAAGAACAGAATGCAACATAAAGACCGAAAGATTAACAGAAATGCCTCAATTTTTTTGAGGAAAGGCTCTGCCATAGACTGTATATTAGTGTCATCGTGGACAACATCTTGGAGCCAAAAACAAACGTCAGCAGGGCTAATGAAGCGTTCATGCCAGGGGACTCATGGAAAGCTAATACTAGCCGCTAACTTACTGATGCAGTTAAAACTTCACCAACCAGTGTTAAACAGTCATTTTATGGTGATGTTAGTGTAAACACTTACCCACACATACAGTACATGAGTGTATCTCATGTATAACTATGAACATATTGAATAAATAAAAGATAGGAAGGTCAGACTCAGTCCGACTTCACTAATGACCTGTTACTATAGTGACATGTCAATCAAACCCTAGCATGGCAGTGATTAGTTGGATTATTTGCTGTAATATGTTAATAACAGAGCAGAAAAAGAAGATCTTAATAATGGAGCAAAAAGTTAAAGATGGACCAGATCACTTATCAGAGGCCTCAGTAAGTCGACCTCTGACAAACTGACTGGCACAATTTCCAGGTGGATTGTAAAAAACAGCAGACCGGTTAATATCGTCGAGGACACGGGTTTTATGGAGGTTTTACAAATTGCATCTCAAGATGTACAAAGCACCGTCAAGAAGCACCATAATGACAAAAATCCACAGGCTCTATGAAAGTGAAAAGTATATTTTCACTTAAATATTTATAAAGCACTTTAAACAAAATCATATTACAGTGTTGTTTGTGTAAACACTTACCCATAACTGCAGTCGAGTGTATCTCAGGTAAAACTACAGTATGTCTATATTGAATAAATTGAAGCTACGAAGGTCCCACTCGGCCCAACTCGACAGGAAGGCTAGTTACCATAGCAACATGTAATCGCACAGCAGTGATATGTTGGATTATTTTGCCGTAATATGATGTTGATGCAAATGAAACACAAGTGACCGACTTGGCAAAGGAATACAGTCAAAGTTCCGCCACCATTTGAAGCAGACAGAAAGGATCGAGCCTGTGAAACCTGCTGAGGGAATAACATTGATTTCTGAGCAGTGATGTCCTCTGGGGAGGGGCTAGCTCCGATTGGAAGGCTGCCAAAGAGTTTGCTAAACTTCCTCAACAATGGACTTCACTTCCTCAACAAGTGTTTAATTGTGACGAGACAGGACTCCTCTGGAAGACATTCATCACTGCCGAGGCCACCAGGATGCCTCCTTTGTCTGCAGCCATCAAAGTAAGGTGATGTTCTAAATCATTTTTAGAACTAATTTCATGCATTCCTTTTCATATAATTAACAAAACTTCCTTTTCAAATAATAATAATAATGAATAAATGTGCACGTACGAGTGTGTTTACATACTGTGTACGGGCGTTTTCGTGTGTCTTGGAACGGATTAATTGGTTTTACATGTATTCCTATGGGAATACCAGTTCTGGCTCACAACTTTTTCCATAGGCAAAAATTCCATAAATACCATATATTTGAATTGAACTGGACTGAGAGTAACCGAGAATTTACTTCTATTTTCAGACTGTGGAAAATCTACCAATTGATGCCCTTTGCTAATCACAGGTGGTTACAGCAGGTAGGAGTGTTAAACATGTGACTGAAATTCCCCCTGATGTGACCACTCTTCTATCTTCTATCTGTTTTATATTTAGTGTGTTGATTTGGACTGAGAGGACAGAGCCACTGAAGGACCGAAGAATTACCATGAATAACTAGGCAATAATACTTTATTATTGATAGTTGACGGAGCTATTCAGAAATAACCTGCAACAACCTGGTGATGTAGTGTAATATAGCTGATGTTTTCACAATTACAGGGTCTGTTATAGGCTACTGTCATTGATATCACATGGAAACTCTTCAACCAAAGAAAGGACATAAAGTTGATGCAAGCCCTGCTGGCAACAAGTAAAAAAAAATATGTAACTAGAAAATCCCTAAATCCAGAATCACTACACCAAAAGAATGGCAAGGCATAACATTTGCTATGCTTATATATATGTGGCAGTGGATATACTGAAAATCTTTTTTACCATCTTTTTAAGTATTCTTGCTGATGACTTGCCTGGTTAAATAAAAGTCAGATAAATTAAATAAACAATGTGGAATATGTAAAATCTAAAAATTTTTAAGCTGTGTTGACTGGTAGGTCACAGGTTTAATCATTTATAACAACTAGCTACTACCTAGTTTGCAAACATTATAGACAGCACCTTTAAATGTATCTTTACATGTTATTGTTTTGTTAAAATGTATTTTCTTGTATTTTTGTTATTTATTTACTTATTCCTTTTGTTTGTGTGAGATGAGTTCTGTTTTGTGTGTATAACAATTGTGTTATGAAACTATTAAGATATTGTTTAAGCAAGATGAAAAGTTCTATGAAACAAGGTGTAAAATTTGATCTTGATATTTGTAAAATAATAAAAAAAAGATTATTTTAGTAATTACCCAAATATAACATTGCAACAGAGTTATTTAGCACTATAATGTGGTATTTATCAGTTCTGTCACACCACCTATATAAGGTAAAAACATAAACATACATATTATGTATTATTCAGGTTGGCGACAGTATTATTTTAATAACTCAAATAATGTGCTGATGAAACCACTTAACTTTCAGTGATCATTCATGTTGGTTGACAAAATACAATAAACATTTAGCCTTGTTTTTATCTTTAAATGTGTTTCCTCCTTATGTTACATTTCAGTTCATTACAACTCACAAGTTATTACTTGGTAATTACATGGCATTATTTAATCATTACTTCATTATGCTAATTGAATGGCCGTGGCTCAGTAGGTACGTGTGTCATTCATGACCCAGAAGGTTGATGGTGCAATCCCGGTGCCTCATGTCCTTGAGCAAGAAATTGAACCCCAAGTTGCTCCCTGTGGCTGCTCACTGGTGTATGAATGTGTGTGTGAACTGGTGAATGGAAGGCAGTGTAAAGAGCTTTGAGTGCCATAGAGTCAAAAGGCACAATATAAATGCAAAATCATTTTATCATTAAGATATTACCCCGTGATTATCATGTTATTAAAAAACTATAATCAATAAATAAAGAACCAGGTTTCTTGGTGAAAAGTAGGCTGTCTGATCATTTAAATTGGGTTTTAAGGGTGACGCATACACTACATGCAAATTTTGAAACTAGCGTTGTCCCCTTTAACAGAGATTCACTTTATGGACTTTTTATCAGTTCAGTGTTGTTGCCCTTTTCTCTCCTTTCTCCTCTCTTCTTGTATCTGTTGTTTCATTAGACCGGATCTATTGTTGCGTTTGCTCTTTTGAGCTCAGCTCCTTTTTCTTTTCCTATCAGTTGTTTGCCAGGTGGTGAGTCTGTGAAAGCTGTCTGATTTATAACAGTGCAGAGAGCCATTCTAGACAGTGTTCCACTGTGAATACCCAGTGGAGATCTGTTACTGCTTGTGTATGTCAGTGCATGTGTGTGGTTTAGAACCAGTGGGTGTGCGTATGCAAGTGAGACAAAAAGTTGCTATAGCTTTAGTTACCTTTATGAAGGAGGCGGTGTGATCATTCATGTTGGTTTGTTTGTCTGTCTGTCAGCACGATTTCAGCTAAACTAAAGAACAAAGACAAAGGACAAGGATGAACACATTACATTTTGGAGCAAATTCATAAGAAGAGGCAGAGGCTGGCATCTCTTTAACTTTCTTCAACATTGGGGAGTGAATTACCCTCAGGCTAACCTACAATAGAATAACTAACCCTTGTTACCATGGTAACAGATGGTTATTAAGATAACCATTCACCAAGTGGCAAAAAGAGGAAATCATAGCAAATTCTGATTTCTTTGTGGCTTAATAATATTGTGGAGTGAAAATGAGAGTGGACTGAACTTGGCTGAGGTCTGTGCTCTGTGGGTGCCCTTCTTCTTTTACCATCACTAATACTTTGTTACTTTTTTTTCTCCCTTTTGCATGAGAACATGACTGTAAGCCATTTTGAACTACTTCCTAGCCTCATTTTCATTTTGTAAAATAGAGCATGCACACAATATTTGATTTGATCATTTTTACCTTTTATTTGTGATATGCCATCCAGAGTTGCATTACTTTTTGCCAAGATGCTGACAGAGACCTGAAGTGCTGTGTAAAGCCTTCTCCAGCCGATCCCAATGATTCTCAATAGGATTAAGGTCTGGACTCTGTGGAGACTAATCCATGTGTGAAAATGTGGTCTCATACTCTCTGAAGCACTTGAGCCCAATGAATCTTGCCATTGTCATCTTGGAACAAGCCCATGCCATCAGGTAAGAAAAGAAAATCATCAGTAATGCACCAATTGGCACAGAGATATTCAACCATTGCCACAAAGTCCCGAGACACTGCAGGTTTTCTTTCCAGCCACTAACTGAAGCAGGTGGTTTCACTGAAGAGCAATCAGTGGGAAAAAATTCAGTGAAATAACCTGCTGAAGGGGCTGGTTGGAAAGAAAAAGTGCAGTGTTTCAGCCCTTTATGGCAGGGGTTGGGCAGTTAGAGTTAAATAGCATGTTTTAACTGACATTTTTTAATCACTGTAGAAAGTATCCAAAATAAGCAAGGTTCTTGCCTATTTTCTTATTTAAATCCAGACAATGGCATTTTCTGGCTGGGAAGTGTAGACCTAAACATTAAGTGTGCCAGTTGGTGTGTTACTGTATAGCAGGATCGTGTGACACCCTCACAGGCCTACAAAGACTTTTCTCCATATATTTACAAAGGGAACAACTGTAAAACAGGAAATACATTTTCTTTGCCTTCCAAATTTGCTCTCTGAATGATCAGAATATGATCGATTTCAATATCATTTGAAGTCTTACAGATATTTACAGGTATTTAGGAGGGTTTAATTGCAAAGATGGAACATTACCATGTTATCATCAGTGTTGCATATTACGTACTAAAATTAGCCATTTGTATTTACAGAGGGAGTGGATCACCTTCTCTGAGAGTCCATGCTGTTACACTTTTACAGTGGCTCTGATCAGGCTTCTTCTCATTTCCTTTTTTCCATAGAAGGTACCCAGCATTTAGCTGCATGTCTAGCAGCCACTGTGGAGGATCAGGATGTGGGCAAAGCAGTGCAATCTATCTACATCATCGACACCAGATATCATTATCATAAGACATTATAACTTCCATGAACCATATCAGTAAACTATGATTCCACATTCATTCAGACCAAATAAACACATAGTCAAGCTGTCAACTGGTAACTTGACACTTGTGTTTTTATATGATAGTTTTATTTTTAACTATTTATTTATAAGAGTAAATGCATGTATACATTTTTACAATGTGCATGCAACATATGTAATCTTACCTTTATGTTTTTAAGAATTTGCATTCACTAAAGGAGTTAAGCTAAACATTTTCTCTCCATCTTCACTTCACAAATTAGGATTTTCATCATGCCAGGCAAAATATTCACTTTTTCTTTACATTTTACTGTATGTTGCATCAGCTTCTGGGTTTTCACACACTTGAGCCTCACTGCACTAATTGGGATACAAATCCACAAGTCCTGCCTGTCTGTCTGCCTGCCTGGCTGATTTAACTGTCTGTCTCCTCGCCTGTCAGTGGATCAGCCAGCTCCAGTTCAGTCTCTGTTTCCAACATTTTCTCACAGTGATATAAAGGAACCAAAAGGTGCTAGGTTGCTAAGGTAACCAATCTTCCTATCGTTCTAGGATCTATCACGGGTGTTCAACAACAGTTTGATGTTGAAATCTGTCTGAAATGGAAAATGAGTCCTGTCACAGTAAATGATGCTGGATGAATTTTAAATGTAGATGTCCATTTGCAGCAGCCATCAAAAATGATGAGGGATGTTCTCAGAAGAAAATTGTTTTCCTCAATGCAGCATGTTATTTTAATCTTAAAACATCAGTGCATACTACTGAATTTTCACGTGACACATATGCAGGTTTTGTTCATATGGGTTTTTGATTATCAATCTCTAAAATTGGAGTTTACTTGTTGCTATTTGGATCACAGTGACCGTCAGCCTCCTCAGCTGCCTCAAATTAATCCATTTTGCATTTTCTGTCTATTTATCATGCACAACAGTCACTAAACCCTTCTGTCGCTCCAGAGCATTTTGTTCTCTAATTGTCCAGCAATATGTCACTCAGTCACATAATCTCTGCAACAGCTTGTGCACCTGCTGATCATTCACCCCCAAGTTACTCAGTGCATGTTTACACAACCCATTTTCAAGAATAAATTATTGCCATTGTGCATTTCTGCAAACCACAGAGGTATAAGACGCCATTCTGTATAGAATAAAACATTCACAGTATTTGTATCATACTGTATAGACATTGTAGATAAGTCTGCATGTCAGAAGTGACAGTATTTATTATATTTTTAGATGCATCCATGGTACATTTCTGTAAGAATGTGTGTTTGTCAATCCATTTTCTTTACATTTTAATGATAATGTCTTGGGAGTGGTTTGATAGAATGTTGTATAGGTTTACTCTTTATCCCAGATGCTGTAGGCATCCCCTCTTTGTCTTCCTCTACATTTGTTACCTTGCTCTGCTACTGGCTGACTGTAATACAGACTCAAAATGCCATGCATATAAAAAGATTATCTATTGTACTCTTACTGGTTCAGTCGTCCACTTGTACAGTACATACCTGTCTGTTTCTTTCACTGACATACCAATCTGAAATTCAGGTTGGACCTCCACCCTCACTGTGAAACAAGACAAATATAAACATATTTCCAGTGCATTTGTAAACTGTGTGTGCAAAACACTGATTAAAGAAAGAGCTAGAGAAATAAGAAAAAATACATCCCCAGTGTTCGGCTTCAGTCATAGTGACCAAGAGAAAAGTTCTCACAGTATTTCACCCTCTGAAAATGAGTTTCACTTAAATTTTTGATGATATTATGTAGTGCAATTGAGTAGATGTGTGGCTATATGTACTGGAGTATTACTTTATCATCAGGATCTTCCAGTAACAATTTGCAAAATTCATTTTGCCCATAAGTGCACATTAAGACCAATACACACTAGCAGACACTTCCCTACAGAGACACACTATGGGAACGTCTGGCAGTGGTTTAGAGTTAATCAAGCCGTTAATTGCCCCTCCGTGACAGGTTGATGCTTTTGTTTTTATCTCTCTTTCTCTTTCTCTCTCCGTTCTTCATTTTCTCCTCCTCCAAGATCCTTCTGCGGTAAAAACCAGACCCAATCAGTCATTCGCAGAGGCAATCAACTGCAATTGGCCAGGGCTGGATGGGAATTGTGCTCCAGTGTGTGTATACCACTGCATGGAAATGTGTGAGTACTGGTGAGTTTCTGTGACTTATTGTTTTCAAGAGTTTGTTGCTAAAGAGACTGTTTGACACCAAGTGGAGCAATTCAGAGGGACAGTTTTCATCAGTTTAAAAAACAAATTTAAGGGTTAAACTTCATTCTCGGCCAAATTGGGACTGAAAATGTTTATTTATTTCCATCTATAAACCAGACAAAATGTACAAGCAGAAAAACAGTAAAATTACTTTCAGATATTACATCTGAAGGTCAAACACACATTCTAGCTAGGAGGCAGGTGATATCATGCCCCTGAGAGCCGACATTTTTTAGTAATAGTCTTCCAGCGGGATCTCCATCCACAGCTCACGGGGAAACCTTATCAGCTGTAAACTTGTCTGCTGTTGCTGTAGTTCTTTGCTAAACAAATTAATTACCCTGTAGGTATTGAAGGTTCAGAGCTGCTGTGGGGCTCATTGGGGTGAAGAAAATAAGTTAAACAATAAAAAATATTAGATTTAAATAGTTTCCCCTCTGGTTTCCTTGATGTTAAAGCAGTTAATGGTGTTCCTTAATGGAAGCAGCCATCGGGGTGCAACTGATGATGTTAGATGAGCAAGTGTGAACAGATGAGTGGGAGTGTGAGATTTGAACATGGGCTGGCTGTGGCAACTTGTTGTCTACCTGATGCACTCATGCTTTGTAATGCTTTGTGCTTTTCCTTTCTCTGCTTCTATTGAGCTGTTCAAGGTCCTTGAGGACTTTGAAAGCATGTTTTTGTTCCCTTTTGTTGCCTGTTGTTGTACAGTATATTATATTGGTGACCTTATGGTGTAGATTATGGAAGAGAAAACATATTCTTATGGAAGTTAGACAGACTATACCAGTGCATTAAAGGCAGCATTATTCAACACACATTTGTTATATGTTTATTAAAACCTGCAACAAGGGTGTTAAAAAATGTGTTCAATTTGTCCTTGGTTTTCCTCTTACCTCTTTCTAAATCTACATTCTCTGATTTTACTTTTCATAAAAAAAAAAACACTCTGATTGGTTGACCCACAGGTCATCCCCAAAGTTACCTTGGATGATAATCTGAGTTAAGGTTACGGTAAACACAGACTAAAACATTTTTCTTGGGCAGTTAGACTCTTGGGGTGGGACCAGTGGGCATTGACCTGAGTTGTAAATTGAGGCAAATGCGGAAGTAATTAAAAGTTGTAATACCACTGTTGACCAGTAGGGCACTGTTCACTAGACTCCAAGAAGCCCTTACTCCTGTAGAGTTAAAATGCACTTATGGAAATGGACATGTTTTGCCTACCGTATTTTGCACACCATAAGGCTCACCGCATTATAAGGTGCATAATCAAAAAAATGATCCATTTATGATCTTTTTCCATACATAAGACACACCGGATGCTAAGGTGCATTAAGTGACGCAGAAGTTAGAGAAGTCAAACTATTTAACTCATTCATAATACCGTAACTCTCAACATTGCTCAGTTGTAACACATAAAATACAAAACAATACCGTACACTCACTTTTTGGGTTCGTTCCTCTCCAGCGGGTCTCCTTCAGTGTCTTTGTTTGGCACTTCAGCAGTTTCGGCATCGGGTGGTCCAGATCCCTCTCGTCATTGTTCGGGTCAGTCTCCTTGCTGTTGCTTGGCTGTTGCGTGGCTCCATGGTCCATTGTCGGGTGGTGGCGTGGGTCACCTGGCTTCCTCCCTGTCATGGTGAGTGTGTGTTCACCTTCTGTCGTCTGGTGCTACTGCGCGGCTCGTGGTTTGGCTTTGTTCGGCCTGTTGGCGCCAGTGTCTGGCGGTTGGAGTTCCTTGGTAATCCACCCAGAGTGGATGTGTGCTCCAGATTGACTCTCTGCCTCTGCTTGGTGAGTACCATATCAAATCCGCTTTGTGACGATGTCTCTGTGTCGCTTCGTATCACTGGACATCTTAAAGTGTACGTATCACTCCGTGAGTGATACGGTCCGCGAGTGATACAGCACAATAGTATCACTCCAGGAGGCTCTTGATTACCATAATGCTCCTACAAGTGGTGTGGCAAAAGTCGTACTAAAACATTTTGACAGATTTTTGAGCGCCGTGTACCACATACGGTAAAATCGGTTCGAGATCAGTAAGCACAAACCAGAATAAATCCATACATAAGACGCTCCGCATCATGAGGAGCACTGTCGATTTTTGGGAAAAATGTTGTATTTTATGTGCGTCTTATCGTCCGGAAAATATGGTAATTGGTATTCAGAGAAGTGAGGGCGATGAACTACTTTAAACCAACATAAAGGCTGTCAAGCACAGACTGCGGAGGAGTGAATTGTTTCCAAAATCCTAGACCATGTTCCTTTGTCAATTGCAGTTTACAAATCTTTGTTCCGTAGCATTCTTAATGCCAGGCGTACAGGGGTGATCCGGTTTAGATAAAAAGCCCAATATTATGGTAATTGTTCCTTTATCTGTTGGGTTTAAAGACATAATGTAATCGATTTTTGGATTTGATGGTTTCTTTGGGAATTGTGAAACAAGTCCTAGAATATAAAGCCCTGCCTGCAAGTATCTAATAATAATAATAAGAAGAATAATAATAATGATTATAACAATATACACAGTCTATGGGTGGAACTAAAGTATTTCAGCTGGAAAATGACTGTTTCTCACTTGTTATTTTATATTTTATAGAGGTATTTTATGTATCATGGGGATTGCTCAGGACTGGCAGTGCTGAGCAAGTTCATATTTTCACCGCTTTTATTGTGCACTGCAGAGTTTACATAAACCTCAGAACCCAATAAAGATGCATTTTCACAGTACAGGACCTTTAAACTGTAAAAAAATCACTCCCAGGTAGTGCTGTATATATTTTTGCTAAACACTTTTTTGCACTAAAATGCCACTACTCGATATTTACGTACTGAATATCAATGCATGTGTGCATTTTTCTCATGCACTTTGTCATACAGTATTCTGCTTCTATGTGCGTCCTTTGCCCTTCATTGGAAATGCAGAGCCACTCTATTTTTGTGCCTCACATTTCTCATCAATATTTCACTCCCTCTCCTCCTCATCTCTCCCTCTTTCTTTCTCACTTGCTTTCCCTTTCCTGGGCACTGGCGTAGGTTTTATCTATGCTCCACCACACACTGTTGAAGGACTGGCTGGCTGGCTGGCTGCAATCCCATTGGGACAATATGAGTTGCGTCTGGTGCTATAAAGAAACTGCCACCACCAGCTGGATCCTTTTGCTATTTGTTTTTAACCTTTATTTACCCACAGTCAGTTGACAGAGGAGCCTTCCGCTACCAACCACCCGCTTTGACATGGGGTCATTTAGAAAATCCTGTGGAGCAACAATGGTCAAGGGCAGGCCATTCAATGATTGCTGTGGAATATAGTTTGGTCATTATACCCACCAGGAATGTTGGATCACCCCCCCGGCCCCACCCCCCCAAGTCAATTTCAGATGTCCCATCAACACTAATGGTGCCACACAAATAGAGGGTGTGTGAAAAGAGCATAGACCCCATGCAGTGTGGTATAATGGCAGTGTACGTCCCACATCAATGAACGAGGGAGCTCTAAGTGTTTAACCTTTAAATTGACATATCTGCAGGTGGCACTTTTTCAGTTTATTTCTCTCCCTGTGTCCATTTCTCTGTAAGACAAAGTCTAAGCTGTGGGCAAGAGATGAGATTTAGTTGGTCGATAAGCAGAACTTTATATAGGTTTCTGGAAGGGGCTCTGTAATTATTACTGTTAATTAGGCAATGTTATAGCATCTGTGTTTAAACTGAACTAAAATAAGAGTCTCTATTTGCCAATTAGTACTGTTTTTCCCAAAGGTAGGTTCATTTTTAATATTGTTTTTTTAATTTAGTCATTTTTCTTCATCTTTTGCCATTTTCCTGATCATTATGTTCTTTTTGTGTTTGTTCTCTTCATCATTTCATTAATTTTTATTCATTATATGAATATTTGGTTCATTTTCTTGATCATGTCGTTCACTTTTGCCAAATGCTTTTCATTGTTTTGCTCATTTTGTGGATTTAGCATTTTAGTTAAATCAAATATTTCTTAAAACAGACTTTAGCCTATTTAATTAACTAAACATTACCATTCTGGATGTTCAAAAACCTGTATTTCAGTATAATGTATTCTTGATTTGATGCATTGCTTATGTTACTAGTGGCAAAAGAGACTCAAATTATTTCTCATTACACAGATTAGATAAAAAACTATTTGTGTTTGATTAAGAATGCATATAAGAAAACATGTAAAACCAATTCATCTGTTCCAAGACCCAAGAAAACTCTCATATAATTTGTAATTTTTTTCTTTTTTGATTTTTATTCACTGGTTTTGGCCTGTTTCGCCACACTTTCATCATTATCACCACTTTCAGTAGGCAATGATCTTTTGCTAAATTGCAAGCCTCTTTGGATCATCTACTCCTTAAAATGTTACGAAAATGGGTGTTGCAAATGTCATTCACTTGGTCTAATACATGGTCAGTGTGCACTTTCTCGGGTGTTTTTATTTTTTCGTCTCACACACACACCTGAGGTGATATAAGGAAAGGTGACGTGAGTCATGGGAGGAAGTCCTGGGGAGCAGACGGTGTTTGGACAGTGGTTTGGATCAGACTGCATTGGAAAGGATATCATTCCCTTTTTTTTGCTTTATTCTTCCAATGGATGTATCTGGACTGAGCTGGAAGAGGAATCTGGAGTCGTGACCGGACGCTAAGCGGGATCATGTGGTGAGGGATTTGTCCTGCATGTCTGGGTTAATGTGTCCGTGGCTGTGCGACCCGTCTTCAGTTGAGTGGAGTTTGTGGTTTTGATTTGAATTCATATTGCAAATATAAGTTCATTTTGATAATTTTTATCTGTGTTGATTTAGTTAATTTCGTTTCTGATGGTATTTTTGGGGTTGGGAAAAGAATAAAAAATTAAGTTTTATTTTATTCTTTGGTGAAATATAATATTTAAGGATACACCCCACAATCCCTTTAACTGCGGGCAGATCCACCCGTGTCCTTTCACCTGTATCGAGATCATATTACAGGTTTTCTTCTTGCCACTAGCATCCTTCTTAGGCCCCATGATGAAACAACACAAAACAAAGCACACTTTTCAGGTGAAAAAGGCAAAAAAAGGAAAAAATTTACTTGCAATCCAAATTTTTGCTTGTGAGCCGGTACAAAATTTTGCCTGATGTCATTTGTCACCCAAAAAATTTGTGTGCCAAAGCACTCGTAACCCAAGGTTCCACTTTATTCTGTTTTCTTTGCCCTCCATTTTTTCTAGCAGGTTCCATAGACCTCTCACCTGAACCCACTCACTAATCAGGAGCTGATTTAAGCTGATTTAATTCAGCAGGGTTTTTTTGTTCATAAAGTATCATTATTACCTCCCCTTTAAACTGTCTTGTCTGTCTCCTGTTGATCTGGGCAAACACTTTCTATGTTACATCTCCACACTCCTTAGACAACAGGTGGGGCTCGTCCTTGATTTGACACTGGGACTTCTCTCAAGGCCACTCTTTGGGCCTTGAGTGATTAAAGGCCCTATAATGTGTAAGAGTGGGAAGACTAATGTATTCATATCATAATCTTGTTCAAGGTTAACAGTGTTGGGACACATTTGGAGGGGGGGAGTGGGGGGGGGCAGGTCAGTTTCATGATCTTGTCAGGGTGGAGACGTGCCATGCACCTGGCCCGTCGTCTGCACAGGTGGAGTTTATCTACTTAATTTTCAGTGGCAGTGTTTTTGCATAATATACAACAAACCAGTCAGAGTTCTGTGTGTCATTCCCTTTAATACTCATCAGTGATGGTATTCTGTATTTTTAATTACATAAATTTGGGTGTTTTTCTGTCTTTTCTGCACGCACACCAGCTCAGCTCCTAACAGGTTGGATCACATTGCAATACCACATATTCAACTTTACTGATGGTGTGGCATATGGTTGAGTCATCTGTGGTCACATCCCAACTTCACCTGGATTTCTCAGTTTGATTGCTTCCCACATGCAGAGGCAGCTGGTCCATATTGTATTCGTGTGCATGAGCCGCGCCGTGGCTCACCTTCTCCAACCACGCCGATGGCCAGGGAAGCTGCTGGTTCGGTTGTACTCGATTACACAAATTCGTGCTTTAGGGGTGAATTGCGAGTTAATGTCAGGACTGGTCACATGATCACATTAAACTTAATGAAACATACTTTTAATATTCTTTCTTTCTTTTTTCTTTCTTTCTTTCTTCCTTCTTTTCTCTTCATGTATCCATCATATAAATAGAATTGTTGCAGTCGACTTCTACATGGTCAGGTGCCTTCAAAGCCAACCATTGGCCTGTTTTTTTACACCAAAGGCCAGGTTTTTGTCAGTCACTGGTGCAGCTGTGTTTTTGTGTGGAGGATAGCAACATGCCAGCTGCCTGTCTAATTTTAACACCAGCACAGCTCCTTGCTGTCTCAGACGTGTGGATCATCCACTTTCCACTTTACAACAGTGTGTCGGGAAGCAGTGTGCCCTTTACATGTTACATCTCCACACTGCTTAGACAAGCTGTGAGGATGCAAGACCAAGAAATGTAAATGAAATGAAAAATGTAGATGAAATAATCTTGGAAAAAAGGAGTACTTTCACACATATGTAGAACAACAAAGATTTACAACTGTCCTCTTATGAATAATTTAGGAAAACAGCATTTGTTGTTGTGATAATGGTCAGGTTCACTAACAAGTGATTCTAAATGACAACTAGTAGAAGTGCATTTTAGAGGATGCAAACCCTGCAGCAGATGTTAAATTGTTATAGCTGGAAATGCACAGTGTGATTGTTTAATTCACCTTTGTTGCATTCTATTTTAAATTGTTCTCAATGTATATGGCATGTGCTTTGGAAACACAGAAGACTAATTAGTACTATACCAATTTTAAGATTTCAACACATGGCAAAATGTGGATTTACCATGTCATTTCATCATTAGACAAAGTAAACTTATGAAAGGTCCCTGATATACACTCAGAAGACATACACCGTATGAGACCTTTTATTAACAAATACTAACATTATTTCATAACCAATGATAGTTAATCTAAAGTGTGTTATCCCAATCGCCATGAGCCTACAGAGTTAAATTTCAAAGTTTAGTTTAAAATTTTTTTTTTAAATTTGAAAATTTTAAGTTGACTGACAATATTCCTGACAAGTTTTTTGTCTGCATGAATGTTATAAAGGCTCAGCCCGCTGAATGTAGTCACGTGATCTGACGGACTTCCGGTTGTTTTTTTTTTTTGGCTGCTGCGAAGCATGCAGCTAGTTTAAGCTGTTACAAGTGCATAAGCCTTTACTTCACCGCTGATGTTGCCAGTATTGAGTCATTGATGATACGTGAGTTCGAACCTTGATTCTAAT
>JAQQAE010002333.1:0-22597 GCA_029823295.1 Pseudamia nigra
CTGCAGGTGGTGGCCCACAGGAAGGTATAGCCATCAGGGTCTTCTGAGTTGCTCCTAGTCTGACCTGCCACCTAGGACTAACCAGAGGTGAATTGCCCTTGACAACGTAGCCCCTCCACCACAATAAGGTAGCGATTCAAGGAGGCGTCCTGAGGCAGACCGCATATAAATGAGTGCACTGTCAACCAGTGACTGTTAAAACGTGCAGCATCTCAGGGCAGACGTCAACAGACCTGAACCTCCGTGGTTCTTATGCAAACTGGTAACTTTTTTCTTTGTCATATAAGAACTTTACATTAATGATATTATGACTCATTCTCACAGCATCATGTTTTGCCCCTCATGTTTTTAAAATTGACCAAATTTCATTTTGACTTACTGAAGGATTCTGTAGAGCACTCAGTCCGGTCGAGAAAAATCTATAAACTTCAGTGTGATGAAATATCTACCACAGGATATGTAAATGCAATTCCATCGAGTGGCTCAGGTGAGCAGGAATATACGTATACGTAAAGGCCCTGTTTATGCCAGTGTCGAACTCCCACACGGGCTGCAGTGCATTGTGGGAGTGGGGGCGGCGGAGCACAGCCATCTGCTGCAGCACGACAGCTCTGTTTTGTCTACGAAGGGAAAAAAGTGCAAGTGATGAGAAGAAAGGCCAACAGAGAGAAAGAGAGAGAGGGAGAGAGAGAGAAAACATAAGAGGTGAAAGTGAAGACGCGAAGACAGAGACGCAGACTGAGGCTCTGTTCACACCGCAGGGAAAAACGAACTCAATCACAACCTTCAGCAGATGAACAAAAGAATCAAATAAATCAACGAAGCTGGGACAAAAACAAAAGAAGCAGCAACAAGGCAAACATGTATAGAAATAATCAAAGAAGTGAACAAAATAAACCAAAAAAAGCAACAAAATTAGCAAAAATTATCAAGTAAATGAACAAAATATACAAAATATGCAACAAAATGAGCAAAAATGATCAAGTAAATGAAGAAAAATGTACAAAATATGCAACAAAATGTGCAAAAACTTAACAAAATAATCAAGAAAGTGAACAAAACAAACAAAATATATAAAACATGCAACAAAATGAGCGAAATAATCAAGTAAATCAACAAAACTGCAATAAAAACAAAAGAAGAAGCAAAAATCAAAATAATCAAGGAAGTGAACAAAATAAACCAAAAAAGTAGCAAAATGAGCAAAAATCATCAAGCAAATGAACAAAAAATAAACAAAAATATACAAACTATGCAACAAAATGACCAAAATAATCATGTATGTGAACAAAAAAATGACCAAAAATATGTGAAATATGCAACATATTAGTTTCCCTTCAGTATCCTTTCGCTGTCATCTTTTCCAATGTTTCAAATTGTTTTGCTGTCTCATCTTCAACCAAACTATATATTTTCAGTAATGACAGCACTGTTTCTTTCTTAATTCCATTCATGGTCTCATCCTGTTTTGCTTGTAAATCTTTTTGTAACTGAGGTTGTAATTTAGTGAAAATACGCAAAAAATGAGCAGACATTTATTGAAATAATCAAGGATGTGAACAAAATAAACAAAAAAAGCAACAAAATGATCAAAAATGATCAAGTAAATGAACAAAAATAAACAAAAATTTAAAAAGAGCAAATCATTTGTAAAATTATCTAGTAAATCAAAAAATGGATAAAAAAAAATAAACAAAATAAACAATGAAATGAGCAGGAAGATTAAAAAAAGATCAAAATCATGAGATACATTAACAAAACTGAACAAAACACCTGTTTGAGGGCTGTTTTGTGGAGTTACTCACTACTTGAATATTTTTTTAACGAGATACTTAAGGGTTTATTTGTACTTCTCCTCGAGTCTTTAAATTACAGTAAAAAGTAGCAATACCCTCACTTGAGTACTCCATCCATGCATCCATCATCTTCTGCTTTTTCTGGTCGTCTCAGGGGCAGCAGCCTGAGCACAGAAGCCCAGATTTCTCTCTCCCCACCCACTTCCTCCTGCTCCTCTGGGGGGTCCCCCAGGCATTTCACACACCCCTCCACCATGATAAGGTGTGATTCAAGGAGGGGACTTAAATACTGTTTCTTCTTTTTCTACCACCTCTGGTTATCGGCATAAATGCCCATATTTCCAATCTAGACACGAACAGGGCCTTTACGTATACATCCTGCTCACCTAGGCCACTCGATGGAATCACATTTACATATCCTACGGTAGATATTTCATCACACTGAAGGCTATCGATTTTTCTGGGCTTGGCCTAGTGCTTCACTAAGTCAAAGAGAAATTTGCTCAATTTCAGGACCATGCTGAGGGAAACACATGAAACAGTGAGAATGAGCCATAATTTCATCAAAGTAAAGCTCTTATATTGCAAAGGGAACTAATAATTTTATTCTCAAATTCTCAGTTTCAAAAAATTTGGCCCTTTATTCTCTGAGTTCTGGGTATTATGAATGTTTTTTTAAAGAAAGGAGCAAAAAACAAATAATATTGTCAAGAACATGTGCAAAGATGACCAAAATAATGCACAAATTGACTAAAAATGACTAAAATAGTAAATAAAATGAACAGAGATGAAGACAAATCAACTAAATAATCAAGAAAATGAACTTCACATGCAACAAAATGAACAAAAATGAAAAATAAGTACCAACAAGACACGAGATGAAAAATACAAAGGGAAAGTAATCCCCCAGGTTAACCAAATAACCCACAAATGAACAGAATCATCCACAAAATGGGCAAAGGAATCCACGAAATGTACAGAAAGGAACCAAAATGAATCAATTAATCTAGAAAATAAGTCACAGCACAAACAAAATCAGCAAAGTTCTACAGAAAACGGACAAAATAAGGCAGATGATGGGCAAAAAAGACAGCAAAACTCCAACAAAAAGTGGAGCAGAACAGTAAAAAATCAACAATGAATGAACAAACAGCAGCAAAACAAATAGAACTGTACAGTAACGAAATAAACCAATGCGCAAATAGAAAAAAAAATTTAACATAACGTCTGCAACATTTCCAATCAGAGCAGTGGTTCAAATTTACCACGACTGAAATACATTCGTTTTTGACATTTTTAGGCATTAATTCATGTAAGACATGAAAGTCTTCTAACAAATTACAATGGGTAAAAGACAGAGATGTATTATGCAAATGAGACAAGACACCGGGAGGGACTGGTGTGAAGTGAACAATGCAGAGAGAGAGTCCAAGTGGGCGGGGCCTAGGCCTCAGGTGATTGACAGTAGATGGTAAACTACGGGTTTCCAGACAGATTCAGCTGAACCAGATCAAAAAAGCTCTGCTTGTTCCTGAACTGAGTGTTTTGATACTGAAACATTATTTTAGGGCTTAGGAACAGGTTTTACCATGTTAACTCTATTTTGTTCATTTTTGTTTCCTTTTTGTTGCTTTCTTTGCAACTTCTTGATCGTCTGGCTCAGTTTTGTCATTTTTCTTCTTATTTTGTCTAGTTCATTTTTCTTGTTTAGTCCATTTTTCTTGTTTTTGCCACTAATTGGGTTCATTTTCTTGATTGGTTTGGTCATTTCACTTCTGATTTTGCCAATTTTTCTTTTAATTTTGTTAACTTTTTCTTAATATTTTTTAAAGGTTTGGTCATTTTTCTTCTGATTTCTCCCTCCTCCCAGCCCCCCTCCTCCAGCTCCTCTTGGGGACCCCCAGGCATTCCCAGGCCAGCCAAGAGAGGATCTCTCCAGTTTGTTCTGCATCTGCCCCAGGGCCTTCCCCAAGTTGGAGCTAGTTTGGCAACCAGGGATTGGACCACTCAGGCCCTTGCCTTCAGCTATCACTCAAAACACACAGCACCAGACCCTTACGACCCTTCCTGCAGGTGGTGGGCCCACAGGAAGACATAGTCATCAGGGTCTTCTGAATCGCTCTTAGTCTGACCTGTCACCTAGAACCAATTTGCCTTGGGAGACCCTACCAAGGGTAAATTGCGCCCAACAACATAGCTCCTAGGATCACTCAGGCACACAAACACCTCCACCATGATAAGGTGGCGATTCAAGGAGAGGAACGTGGCCTTTGAAAACATTTTTGGTTCCTTAAGCCCTTCCCTGTCAAATATTGTCTTATCGATATTAGACATCAGCATCAGCAAGGGCTTCCATTTGGGTCAAGGATCATCCTGCACCTTCATGGACAGCCCAGATTTGGACTTTTTAAGACTATATTCTGAACAATCTCTTTTTGCATTTTGAAGCTCTACTTACAGCCTGGTTATGATGCCAATACTTGTAATTTTGGATTCGTTCCTTGGTCCCCCTGGTCAGCACTATTGTGAGGCCTTGGCACCAGCCACAGAACAGAGACTACATCGGAACTCCTTTGTGATCATTTTACTCTGTTGTATCCTGCACTAGACAGCGGTGATGAGGGTGGGGATGCTAAGAGCCACTCGCACCAACCAGGACACAACACAGTTAGTGCAGCTGCAAGGGTATATGGGGGACAGTCAGCAGGCATGGTATGGGCCTGTTCAGCTCCAGAAGTGGAGATATTGTGTGGATGTAGTTAAAGGCGCGATTTGAGCCATGTGTGAGCACAGCCTGAGACACATGAGCCTGGACATAGAGGGAGAGCGAGACACCGAGAGACAGAGGAGGAGCTTTGGCAGAGCCTCCCACAGCTGTTGAGCACTGTCAGACTGTTAGGGAGGGTGAGGACTATTATCTCTGACCACACACACACATACACACATATCGAAACAGCGAGAGGATTAAGCTAGTGATGATATTTTGAATAGGCTCCGGCTCCGTCTCACCGGACATTACCAGGAGGCAGCAATTCATCTGCCTGCGGTTGTAAAAACATGTGCTCATCAAGTTTTACAAGCAGGTGAATGTCATGTACATGGTGATGACTGACTTTCTGGAACACACACAGCACAGGGATATGCACAAGTACTTTATAGAATTACTGCTTTGAGACTGTGCTTTCACCAACAGCTGCCGTCTGCAGACATATGTATGAAGTGAAGACCACAGAGGAATTTCTTAGAAGATAACAACTGCAGTTTTTTGTCTGTGTGTAATGGAAGTTGTCCCTAGATCTGCAAAAAAAATGGACATGCACATCACAGTCGACAGCGATAAGCATTAAATCGTTGTTTTTTTAAGAGACATAGGCTGGAAATAGCATAAAAGATGCAAAAAGACAAAAACTGCATAACAACACAAAAGAAGGATATTATGTTTAAAGGTTAAAATGACTCATCAAGGCAACGATGATGTAAAAGAAATGAAAAAGGCTAAAAAAGAAGCCAAAAACAACATAAAAATGATGTAACAGGGGCAACAAAGGCATAACATGCACAACTGAACCAACACAATGTAAAAGATGCAATGCAGCAAGAAAGAAATATGTAAAAGACAAAAAAAGCTCACAATGAGGTACAATGTAATGGAAGCAAAAAAAAAAGACAAAGATGCAAAAAGGCATAAAAAAAACAACGTAATTTATCTGTTACAAAAAAATGTGCTTGCTAAGTTCTTACACGGTGATGAGTGACTTCCTGCAACACAAAGGACATGGGTATTCACAAATACTTTATAGTGCGTCCAACAGCTGCAGTCTGCCGACGTGCATACGTACTGAGGACTATGGAATAATTTAATAAAAGGTATTGAGTGTAGGTTTTATGTGAGTGTGAAATATTATCGATGTGTCTTTATATTGACACGTCTGATCCCAGTGAATCATGCACCTGTAGACTGTGTTCCACGGAGGACTGACAGAGCGCAGTCACATGGTGCAACAGCTACTGGTTGAAGTTCATCAGGGAAAGCAGAGAACTGGTGTCAAGAATATAAATCCATCCATCATCTTCTCCTTATCCTGGTCAGGGTCGCGGGGGCAGCAGCCTAAACAGAAAAGCCCAGACTTCCCCCTCCCCATCCACTTCCTCCAGCTCCTCTGGGGGGAGCCCCAGGTGTTCCCAGGCCAGTTGAGAGACATAGTCCCTCCAGTGTGTCCTGGGTCTGCCCCAGGGTCTCCTCCCAGTTGGAGCTAGTTTTGGCAACCTGGGATTGGACCACCCATGTGCTGCCTTCAGCTGCCACCCAAACCACACAGCACTGGACCATTACAACTCTTCCTGCAGGTGGGGGCCCACAGGAAGAAATAGGGTCTTCTGAATCGCTCTTAGTCTGACCTTTCACCTAGGACCAATTTGCCTTGGGAGACCCTACCAGGGGCGAACTCCTCCACAATAAGGTGGCAATTCAAAGAGAGGGATGTGGCCTTTGAAGACATGTTTGGTTCTTTAAGCCCTTTCCTGTCTGATACTGTCTTATGGTTATTACGCTGCAGTCAGGCCTCCCTTTGGGTTGAGGATCATCCTGTACCTTCACAAACAGCCCATCGGATTCTCAGACTCAGCGCAGGTGAACTTTTTTCCGGGGGCTCCCAAGCCAAATTGGTCCTAGGTGACAGGTCAGACTAAGAGCAGTTTGTTGTCGGGGGCGAATTGCCCCTGACAACATAACTCCTAGGATCACTCAGATGCGCAAACCCCTTCACTAAGATAAGGTGGTGATTTTAAGGAGAGGAAGAATATAAATATGTATAATAATTAAATCACTTTTTGGTTGTTTTGCACCTCCAATGATTAGGACCGGGTAATTGTTTTCACACCAGAGAGCCCTTCTTCTGCTCACTTCAGAAGCATCACTGTTTAAGTTCCAAATCGTCAAAAACAACACGTAAAGTTCTCAAATATGGTCCATCTCGATAAATCACCACAGATTTGAAGTTTAAACAACTACTGTATATTCACACCTGGTTAAAGTACTCTGGAGATTCCATAGCACACACTTAAATGACTATTTACTTTTAGGCAGGCTACGTATATTGCAAAAATTCAAACTCACTCTTCAAATCCTCACATGGTCTGTGCAGGTGTCTGTGATTCTCCGTTCTCCTAATGCCACTGAACTAGTCTGGTCACACATCAGCACCTGCACACAGAGCCTCTGATCGCCCTACTCTCGCTCTCTTCCTGACTTCATGGCACTTTTCAGAATCATGTAGCGAGTGGGATCGGGCTCAGAGCAGGGGTAACGTTACACTTAAAAGGTGTACGCTGAAAGGAAACCTAACATGACATGGTCCCGAACAGTGGCTGCTTTACATCACATGGTCCAGTTTAAGAATATGCTGCTGTCGCACGCAACGGAAATAAGCAAAGGGACGCCTCAGTGAGCCTGTGGTGGGATTAGACGGCTCAGTTCCCTTCATAATGATTTCATGTATGTTTCCATTCTTCCCTTGTGATCTTGTAAACCAGCACACTACCTACCTAATTGGCACCTGCTTTATATTTATAATGTTGACCTTGGACCATATTACATCTACAGTATGGGAGCGTCAGGAACAAACACTGATGGCCACAGACCCAGAGGATCTATTATTGAGCTGGGCAGTGTAGTGTTCGTGACCAGCATTTCTCAAGCCGGACTCGGTTTTTGCTCAGAGTCGTTTCAGAGCTTCTACAGTACTTCTACTGCATCAAATTCAGTTGTTTTATCAAAGCATATTGCCTTTACACTCTTTGCATCCTTCGCAGGCCACCCACGGTGACGAGGTGCAGCGTTTCCACATGCTGCACCCTTTTGCACATGTCCAGGATGCAAAGGGTGGGGAGGGTGTTGGGTGAGGTTCAGCCACTGCACACACACACAAAACTAATGAAATGCAACACATGGTATGTGGGTTTTCGCTGTCACCATATCCATACCCACTTCCTCCTTCTAAGGTTTCCCTTTAATGTCACCTGACTTATATCCTTACTTTCTGATGTCTAAGAATATGATGGATTTGGTGTTCTGGTGATATTTACAGCAGTAGGACCTTGCGTAATGGATTTATAGAAAACTGAAAAACATGTAATAACTTGAAAGCCAGTTCGACACGGTGGTGCAGTGGGTAGCACTCGTGCCTCACAGCTAGAAGGTTTGCATGTTCTCCCTGTGTCTGCGTGGGTTCTCTCCAGGTACTCTGGCTTCCTCCCACAACCAAAAACATGCACTCGGGGTTAGGTGAACTGGTCACTCCAAATTGCCCATAAGCATGAATGTGAGTGTGAATGGTTGTCTGTCTCTGCATGTCAGCTATGTGATGAACTGGCAACTCAACCAGGGTGTACCCCGCCTTCGCCCTGACCCTCGCAAGGATTAAGGGGTAGAAATTGGATGGAACGAGAAGGCCCTCGCAGAGCGCAGACCTCGCCCAAGCAGCTCATTTTCCACCGTAATGTGATTTACACCCAACAATAACAGACCTACATTTATTTTATCTACATTATCAGATTCCTTGACCATGAAAACAGACCTGTAGCATCTGGAATCACTTTCATATTCTTGTTAGCTCAACAGTGATTCACAAAATTGATATTTCCATAATGCCAGTTTTTGTCTGGATCTAGCTCCATGCGTAACAAATATACAAAACATTCTCTATACTGATCGAGCAAACTCTTGACTACCCTTTGGTATTAGTTGCAGGTCTGCACTATTTTTTGTTGCCTTACAGTGTTGAATGTTCCATGAGAACCCCAAATCCCCAACCTACAATTCAGAACCCCAAATTGTTCTGAATTGTAGGTTGTGGATGAAACTTCAAGATATTGTAGACCCTAATACATCAGTGTCCAGTATTCTTTTGCCAAGAGTTCTGGATGTTCGTTGTAGAGTTATATGCATATATCTCGCAATGATAAAGAATCACTCGTGGATCCAGAAATTGATCCAACTCCCAAAATCTAATCAATTGGTCCTTATGCCATTTCTAATTGATTCTGAAAATTTCATCAAAATTCATTCAAGACTTTTTGAGTCATTCTATCTCTTCTCTTTTCTTTTCTCTCTCCTCTGTCCACTAATGTCCTCCTCCTACCCAGAACCCATTTGGAAAAATGTGCATTTACTTTCTTAACAAAACACCTCAAATTTTGAAAAAAGTGTGAGATTTTGCATCAAGAACTTTGTTGCTTGTGGGCGGCGGAAAAGTCTGCTGTCTCAGCATAACATATATGAGCATCAGTGGATGGAAACACGGGGCAAATGACAAATGGGTAAAACGTGGCAATGCCTTGGATGTGTAGCCTTGTACACAACCACGTAAGCGCACAGCGATGCTACAGTCGTACGCTGCAGAGAGTTCGTAATGGCAACAGACAGCTTCAGACCACATCAGATTTTTGTGAGTAAAGACACTTTTTCTTAATGGTGTCACATCCATTCACAAGTACCAGTCTGAATCTAGAGCCCTGTCTGTTTGCCAAGGTGAGCTCCTCCCGAGATTCACAAAACGTAGCTGAAGTGACTGAACATGTTTCCTTTAATCGAAATTCTTAAAATGCTCTTTAAAAATGTGAGACTTTTGGATGGAAACCCAGCTAGCATCATTGTAAATGTGTAATGTAGTAACATAGTAATAAGCACTGACAGAACCAATAATAATGGTCCAGAACCAATATCCCTGTGGCTCAGGGATACTAAGAGGCTGGACGCTGCAATAAAGTACACTTAAGCTTGATCTCATTCACATCGTTTTCTAAGGACCAGCCTCAGTTTTTGAAAGTCTTGGTGTTGGTCTCCAGCATTTTTATTCTTCATTTTATGTCAGTGAGAGGTCAGAAAAGTAACATACCTGAAAACTGACCTGCAGTGTCATTTACATAGAACTCTTAAAGGTGGCACTTTGTAAAGCATCACCTAAACATTTTAGATTTAATTTCACTCTGTGATGACTGGAGTTTTTAACGTTTGTATGGTACTTGGGTCAAATGGACCCTTTTTCATATATTTACAAGGAGAGGATGGAGCATGTGGAAAAGCCAGGGACTCAAGTAAAAGTAAGTAGAAGTAGTCATAAATAAAAGAACTTGAGGAGGTGAGTAACTTTATAGCACGGAACAGATTCATTTCGTCTCTTTTTGGGTGATTTGTTGATTTTTGCGGTTTTTTTTGTCCTTTTTTGGCTCTGTTTTTTCATCACATTGTTCATTTTTGCTCATTTACTTGATTATTTTCTTTTTGCTTATTTTGGTTGCTTTTGTTGCTTATTTTGTCTATGTTGCAGGACAACTGTTCATTTTTTCCTTCAGGTTTGTTCATTTTCTTGGTTATTTTTGTTCAAGTTGTTATTCTTTGTTCATTTTGTGGACAGTTTTGCTTCTTTTTATGTGGTTTTGTTGATATTGATGATTACTTTGTTCCATTTTCTGAATTTTTTTGCTTATTTTCTTGGTTATTTTGTTCAGTATGAGGATAATTTTCATCCTTTTTTCTTCACTGTTGTTCATTGTCTTCATTTTAAGCATTTTGTTGATTTTGGTGATGATTTTGTTCCTTTTTCTCAATTTTGTAAATTTTCTTTTTATTTTGTAGATATCCTTGCTTCTTTTTGGTTCAGTTTTATTCATGTTTGTTGATGTTTTTTTTTTTTGTCACTTGGAGCAAAAATAAAATACTTGGCAGAACATCTCATGGGAAAAACTAGTCAAGTACTGTACATGTAAAGGAGTAAATGTATTTGACTACTACCACCTCTGAGGGCGGTGGAGGGTGTAATAACATATCCACCCTTTAACAACCACAAATGAAGACAATACAAGGGTTAAATAATTCATGAAAATGGAGAAGTCACGTTCTTATGGGGTCATACGAGCAGCGGGATTCACCGGGGTCTGCAGCCTGCGGCTCCAAGGCCACACAGGGCTTTCGCCCCTCCCCAGTGGCTCCTGTGGTTTTGTCCAGGAGTTGAAGTAATTCATTATAATACTGTAAATCCATCCATCATCTTCTGCTTATCCTTCGTCAGGGACTCGGGGGCAGCAGCCTGACCACAGGAGCTCAGACTTCCCTCTCCCCAGCCACCTCCTCCAGCTCCTCTGGGGGGTTCCCCCAGGCATTCCCAGGCCAGCGTGTTCTGGGTCCGCCCCAGGGCCTCCTCTCAGTTGGAGCTAGATTTGGCAACCGGGGACTTACCCGCCCAGGTCCCTGCCTGCAGTTGCCACCCAGACCACACAGCACCGGACCCTTACGACCCTTCCTGCAGGTGGTGGGCCCACACGAAGACATAGCCATAATGAGTCAAACAAGAAGAAGAAGAACTAAATCAACAAAAGGAAGGAAAAATTAACTAGATCATGAACAATAATGAAGAAAAACCTGATGCAAAAAATGAACTAAATTATTCTGAAAATGAACAAAATAATGTTGTAAATTAAATTGCCAAAAATGAAAAAAGCTAAGAAAATGAGCAAAAACAGGGAAAATTATGAACAAAAATATTAGGAAAAAAACAAACCTGAGCAAAAAAAAAAAATCAGGAAAATGAACAAAAGCTTCACAAATATGACACAAATAGCAAATTGACTAGATGAAAATGTGGAAAAAATCAGCAAAATGTTCAAGAAAGAGAACCAAATAGTCAAGTGAACACAAAAATGACTACGATCATTAAAGAAATAGACCAAAAACTTAACCAAATAATGTGCAAAATGAACAAAAGCGAGCAAAAATGAACAAAATCCTCAGTAAATTGATGAAAACCAGCAAAATTATCAAGGAAATGAACAAAAAAATGTGCAGGTTATTAAACTAAATGGATGAAAATCAACAAAATAAAGACAAAAAAAAACAACTGATTGGTGTTAACCTGTTGCCAGCGAAAACACGCTTCACATGCCACGTGATGCGTAAAGTGCTTTAATAGTTTTTGTTTTTTATTTTTTGTCTTTTTGTCTAAACGTGGCTCTTTCGACTGCGAAGGCCGGACGCTTTCCGCGACATCAGCAACGGCCCGTCTCTAAAGGTTTGGGAGGATCGAGTTCCATTCCCCAAATATCGCGGTGTCATTGTGCGATTACATAAGAGTCACGTCACGCTGCAGGCATGGGCCGCCTCGGGATCAACTTGGTGTTATTTTCACGCCAGCCTGGTCACGTCGCGGCGTATTTTCAAGGCGCCACGGCTTAAATTTAGAGCTGTCAGCGTCACGTCAAACCCGACTCCCTCCCGGGAAGGGACGACGTCAGGAGGCGCACGTGCTCAGGTGTCGCCGCTCGTCTTTTACGTCATTATTTTCACGTGACGTGGTGTGAAAATGAAAAGGAGCAACATTTGCTTATTTATTTATTTTACGTCATTTCCATCCTTTTGCGTCTGTCTGCATCGTTTCCATTTTCCATGTCGTCGCTGTCCTTTTTGTCTTTTTTTTTTTTTTTTGCATTTTTCCTTTTTAGTCCTTTCACATGTTTTTTGACTTTTTTCTGTTATGCCTTTTTGTCTTGTTGCCACTTTTCTTTTGCTCTGTTTTTTTTTTGCGTTTTTACATTCTGTTTTTGTCTTGTCCATATTTACATCCCTTTATTCTTTTCATCATTTTACATATAACATCATTTTGCGTGTATCACATTTTTGCATTTTTAACCATTTTACTTATTTTACATAATGTGTAATTATATATAATTTTAGTTGTTTGCATCTTGTACGTGTTTATTCATCTTTTAGTGGTTTTTTGCATGTATCAGAGGTTTTTGTCATTTTGTTAAATCTGTTACATCATTTTCATCTTTGAATCCTGTTTTTACATTTTACAAACCCTGTTCCAGTGAAGTTGGGACATTGTGGAAAACAAATAAAAACAGAATGCAATGATTTGCTAATACTGTTCAACCTGTATTCAGTTGAATGCACTAATGCACTTGTACAAAGACAAGATATTTATTTTTTTATTTTTACCTTTCAATGCTTAACTTTTTTCTGTTTTTGGCGTCATTTTTATTAATTTTATGGTTTTAATTTTTGCATTTTGTTGCAACTTTTATGTTTTTTACATGCTTGTGTCTTTTCCATCTTTTGCATCTTTTGCTCGTCATGCTTTTCCTTCTTTCCCTTCAGTGTTGTATCTATATCATTAGCATTTTTTTTACATCTTGGACATTTTTTGCACATTATCAGTGACTTTGCGTCGTGCATCTGTTTTTTTTATCTTTTTTTAGTCACCTTCATCCTTTTGACATAGTCTGCATCTTTTATGCCATTTTTATTTGTTTTTTAAATGAAAAATACAGTGAAAGAAACCAATTCTATGTCCTTTCCTGTTGCTTTTGTGTTACATATTATTTCTGCCTTTCTCACCTTTTTGTGTCTATTATGTCCTTTTCAGGACAAATTTAAAAAAACATCTACAACACAACTTATAGTATGTGTTTATGGGTTTTATGTCGTTTATGCCTTTTTGCGACATTGCATCTGTTTTGCAGGTTTAACAGCTTGTTGTGTCATGTTTAATGCATAATTTTTGTCTCTTTTGATTGTTTAAACGCTCACCTTTTTGCATCTTTTATGTATTTTTCCTGTCATTTTTTTTCCCATCTTCTGCATCGTTTGCATCTCGCCCTATATTAAAATGCTGTTCTAAATCACAAAATCCTTCCTCAGTCTTTATCGATGGCAGTCATCTCGTCGCATTTTGTTTCCAGGCAAACGTAACCTGGTGGGAAACTCTTCAAATCAAGCCGCAAACATATGTTTTGTGGATAAGAAATGGTGGGAAAACAAGGAGATGCACTGTGTTCCTGCAACAGCTCGGCAAAGGTCAACATTTACATATAAATTCCGGCGGCCTTGAGTAATTCTGTTCTACACTGAGCACTGTACGTTCTCCTACCGAAGAGAAAGTGAAAGGCGCATGATGCCGGAGCTCTCAGCCTCTCAACAGGTTTGTCCTTCATTCATTTCATGCCATACAATGTGCATCTCTGCAATTTGCGTCATCGCCTGGTCTGATTCAGTGAGTCCATGTGAGGAAATATTGTTTATGTGACCTTGCTCAGCCATGGAAGGGTGTTTTTTTCCAACGCCTACATGTTTCAAATATAGGTACGCTCCACCTACAGATGTTCAGGCCTCAGTGTGAACCCATCAACCTCTCGGGAGCAAGCACTTTTACTTTTCCTGGCCATCAGAGACCGACGGATCGGCCCGGGAAAATGATTTCCATCAGGAGTTTGAGTCCGTCGCAGGGTGAAATCTCCAGAATGCTGATTTTTTTTTTTAGGCGACCCCCAGCTCACCATAAGTCTGCCTTCTGTTCACCTGGGAGAATATTGGAGATTTTTTTAAATTTTTATCTTTTAATGTTTAAATTTTTTCAATCTTTGGCATCATTTTCATTATTTTTATGGTTTTATTTTTTGCACCTTGTTGCCAATTTTATGTTTTTTACGTGTTTGTCTTTTCCATCTTTTGCACCTCATGCTTTTCCTTCTTTCCCTTCAGTGTTGTCTTTTATATCATCGTCATCACTTTGCATTGTGTTACATCTTGGACATTTTTTAAACATTACCAGAGATTTTGCATCTTGCATCTGTTTTTTTTTTTATCTTTTTTTAGTCACCATCCTTTTGAGATGGTTGAGTCTGTTTGCATCTTTCTTGTCAGTTTTATTCATTTTTTAAATGAAAAATACAGTGAAAGGAACTAATTCTATGTCATGAAATCTACATTTGTCTTACATATTATTTTTCACCTTTTTATGTCTTTCCATCAGGAGTTTGAGTCCATTGTGAGATAAAATCTCCAGAATGCTGATTTATTTTTTTTTTCGGCGAGCTGGCAACCCCCAGCTCGCCATAAGTCTGCCTTCTGTTCACCTGGGAGAATACCGTAGATCCCATTTTAAACTGAGTGTGAACAGCGGCTTTATTCTCAGACAAATACACTCAGTCAAACGTTTGGACACACCTTCTGTGTAAGCGTTTTGAATTGAATTGAGCTGAAGCGAACAACATTTATTTATGCTTCTCAGCTCATTCAGTAGGTAAGAACGATCATGTCACTATGAGGTCGTCCGTCGTCTGGGTCGTCAGTCTCCACCGTTGATGGCAGTGGGGATGAAGCATCTGTAAATACATTTACTCCTTTACATGTACTCGAGTAGTTTTTCCCATGAGATGTTTTGCAGAGTACTTTACTTTTGCTCCAAGTGAAGGAAACGAGAAATACCATCAACAAACATGAAAAAAACTGAACCAAAAAGAAGCAAAGCTATCCACAAAATCAAAAAAAAAACAAAGAAAAGGAACAAAGTTGAGAGAAAGGAACAAAATCATCACCAAAATGAAGAAAATGCTTAAAGATGAAGACACTGAAGAAAACAAGGATGAAAATTATCTTCATGCTGAACAAAATGACCAAGAAAATGAACAAATCTGAAGGAAAAATGAACAACCATCCTGCAAAACCAACAAAATAAGTGACAAAATCAACCAAAAAGAAAGAAAATCATCAAGTTAACAAGCAAAAAATATGATGAAGAAACAGAGGACAAAAATAAATGAATACAATAAACCACAAAAATCAACAAATCACCCAAAAAAAGATCAAATAAATCTGTATAAAGTTACTCACTACTTTTATTTAGCAGTACTTCTACTGAGTGTTACTCAAGTACTGATTCTGTTTTGTAGAGTACTTCACTTTTGCTCTGAGTAAAGAAAAAAAGAAAAATCCTCACCAAACATGAGTAAAACTGAACCCAAAAAGAAGTTAAACTATCCGCAAAGTAATTAAATAATGACAAAGTGAACAAAAATAAGAAAACAGAATTGGAGAAAATAGGAACAAAGTCATCACTGAAATTAAAAAAATACTCATAAAATGAACAAAATGAACAAATCTGAAGGAAAAAAATGAACAGTCATCCTGCAAAACCAACAAAATAAGCAACAAAATCAACCAAAAAAATACACAAAAAGACGTAAATGAGCGAAAATGAACAATATGATGAAGAAATGGAGGAAAAAAAGATTAAATGAATCTGTTCTGTGCTATAAAGTTACTCACTACGTCAAGTACTTTTATTTACGAGTACTTCTACTGACTTTTCCTGGAGTACTGATTCTGTGTACTCCCTGGAGTTTCCACACGACACAGCTTCTCCTCCCAAATATATGACAAAGGGTCAGTTTGACCCAAACACCACACAAGGGTCAAATGGTTTCTACTTTTTCAGTTGAATCAGTACTTTCCTTTGATTAGAACTTCCTGTCGTCTGTGTTTCACACTTATCTGTGGAGTCAAACGTGGACGGCCTCGTGCGCGCGCTGGATTCTCGGCTGTCTGTCATCTCCTCGGGGGCGTGGCGTGGCGGTGGGTGGGTCCAAACGACCCCTCGGGCCTCGGGGGGAGATGTTCCGGTGTTCCCGGGCTTTGGGCGTTTGGAGGCGGCGCTGCTGACAGCTCCTGCATGCCTGCGTGTGAAAACAGTAGCTGAGCAGACACACAGGGGATTACGAGGACAGTGATGCCTGCGTCCGTGACATAAGTGTGAACTGTCTTCAACGGTCGACGGTGTAACAGTAGATCAGTTTATAAACGTGAGGTCAGGAGCCGTTTTGATGGGGTCGACAATCATTAATTAAATTGGTTTATTGCTTGAGCTGTTACTTTTGTTCATTTTATGGTTCATTTAAATCATTGTACCATCCTGTGAATTTTCAGTTCAATCTATTCATGTTCTTGATGATTTTCTTCATTTTTTGTTCATATTCTGCTCTGATGTGTTCATTTTTTTTCTTTTGCTGCTTTTCTTCTTGATTATTTTGTACATGTTTTTGTAACTTTTTTTCATTTTGTGAATTTTTTGGTTCATTTTTTGATCATTTTATGGATTATCCATCCATCATCCTCCGTTTATCCTGGTCAAGGTCGCAGGGGGCAACAGCCTAAGCAGAGAAGCCTGGAGTTCCCTCTCTCCAGCCACCTCCTCCAGCTCCTCTGAACAGCAGCTGGTCGGCAACAGATGCCTATGTCATTACACAAGAGTAAGAACAACTGTGCTGATTTACACAAATTGCACAGCTTCTGTGGACCAGGCCTTCACAATTAACGACCTTTAGGTGTAGCCTTCACAGACCATGACGACTGCAGCCGATGTGGGCTGCAACCCCTGAATTGCGACGCAGCTCTCGTCCCTCCAGCGTGGGTCTGGCCTCTTCCCAGTTGGAGCTAGTTTTGGCAAGTGGGGATTGGACCACCCAGGCCCGTGCCTTTGGTTGCCACCAAAACCACACAGCACCGGAGCCTTAGGGCCCTTCCTGCAGATGGTGGACCTACCAGGAAGACATAGTCATAAGGGTCTTCTGAATCACTCTGTCTGTCCTGTCACCTACGACCAGTTTGTCTTGGGAGACCCTGATTTTTTTCTTTTCTTTTTTTTTTACATACGCATCATCCATTAATGCTGAAGACATCCAAACTGTGACAGAAGTTTTATATTTCAGATTGTCCAAAGTACATGATTAAGACAAAACTGAAGGAAATCATTATTTTTTATTTCACTTTGCACATAATAAAACACAAGGATACATTTGAACAGAAACCTATCCAGGCTTCTACTAACAGCCACAAAGCAAATATAATACATTTATTTATAGCTCACTTTGAGAAACAAAATCTTTATCCTACTCATATTCAAAATAAAAATCATATTTGCATGAACATCAGTATATATAACACGACCACACAATTACTAATTAAACCAATAATGTCATTTCAAAAGCATCAAACGTATTTTATAAAATTACTTTTAGTGCTAAACTAAATTATACAAAATGTGTTATTTATTGTTGTCATTTGACAACTACAATTTATATTTTGAAAGCACAATAATTTGAAACCTTTTTTTTACTGATTGGTATTGATGATGGTTTAATCAAATCTCCAACCTCGTTCTATAATTTGGCTCCACGACGTCTAAAAGAAAATTGAACTTGAGATTTTTTTACATCAAGAAAAACAAAACTTCATGGCTTGTCTGGTATTATCAGGATGAACTTGACATTTCTTCACAAAATATTGACTAAAGCTATGTGGAGATTTTCCATGTCTTATCTTCAAAAAAAATGCACATATCTGATAAATATTAATGTCATAATATATGTGCTCGGTGCATCAAAGTTAGAGAACATTGCTAAGTGAACAAAAGCCATTTGTAATAATAATATTGACTGTAAATAAGTTGGGAAAGTACTTGCCCAATTTCACTAAATGAAATTTGGATAAATCAAAGTATAATGTTAACATTACTGAATTATGTACATAACTTCTTATTTTTCTCATTATGCCAAGAGATTTGGTGACTTTATTGCAGGCAAAACCAATTTGCTCTCCATAAAAGTTTATCATTGACCTGAACATCCACAAATCTGAGACATCAAACTTGTGCAGTTTCCTCATTTTGTATAAGAATTTAACTTCTTCAGCTTTGTGTTTCTTCTTTCCTGCAAATATCATTAAATGACATAAACAAAATAATAAGGAAACCAGGCAAAAGTTGACAAAAATGACTAAAATATGAACCCAATTTGATGAAAATGAAGTAAGATGAACAAAATGATAAAGAAAATGAGCAAAATATTCAAACAAATAAACAAAAACAAGATATTGAACACAATGAGCAAAATATTCTACAAAAGTAACAATACATTTACTAAAATGATCAGGAAAAATGAACAATACTTTGATGTATAAGACGATGACCCAAATGAACAAAAAATGAGGCACTATTCTCAATAGAACAAACAAGAATGTGCAACGTAATCGAGTAAATGAACAGGAAAAATTGAAAATAATCAACAAAACGAATGAAAAGCAACAAGGTCATAAACAAGGTAATAACCTCGATGGAAAAAGGGAATCAAATAGAAATACATTTTTTAACACATTGAAGCTAAAATGTTCACGAAGGGTTCACATATTTTTGTGCCTCTCGACATATGTTTACTTTGCGTCTAAAAATGGCTGCTGAGCACTGATTTAGACCTGGCTGCATCTTTTAGTGGCAATTCCAAACCATCTGGAACCTTTAAACTGGAATAACGCATTCATTTGACATTTATTGTGATAATTCCCTGCACTGGCTCATATGTGCATTTCTGTCCTGCTTCATTTTTGGCTGGAGCTCAGTGCTGGTGTCGACTCTCCAGCTAGAATCAAAGCATATTCCTTGGCTCTTAATGCTCCCAGGAAAATGATTTATACGGCTGCTTCCGCCTTGTCGCTATGCCACTCAGGGCGATTTATCTTGTCTTAGCTCTTGCTTTCTGTAGCAGGATCTTAGCGAGCCCCCCCTTTCCTCCTTTCTGTTGTTTGGGCCTGAATGATCTTTTCCATTGACAGCTTTGTTCATCCCTGCCGGCAGATCTGCACCTGTAACCAAAGCCCGGTGGAGAGCGGCCTAATTACCGTTCTCATCTGGCACCCAGCTGCCTCCTCTGTCCTCACATGAACCCGTATGGGCGCACCGCAGAAGACGAGGCATTAGCCAGTAAAAAATGAGCCTTCACCACCGCCGCTGCTGCCGCATGGAGACGGCGGAGCGCCGAAGCAGTGCTGCAATCCAGAGATGAACAAGCACAGAGAGAGGGTTTTTAAGGTCAGCAGGATGCATGGAATCAACCACGGAGCGCACAAAAAGCAGCAGGAAAATTCAAGACCCGGTGAAAAATCCACACGGCACTGCACGTTTGTATATGACGTATAAGAACACGATGAAATAATATTGTCACTGCCCGTGGAATGAATGAAAAATGCAGAGAAGGATGAAAAATGCTGAGCAAAATGAACCAGATTGTCAGGAAAGTGAACAAAGAACAAGAATGAGCAATAAGCAAAAGTTGAAACTAAGTGAACAAAGTAATCAATAGAACAATATAATAGTCATGAAATGAACTTAAAAAAGGAAGAAAATAGGATCAATAACTGGACACAATAATCAGATGGGGACAAACATGGGGGGAAGGAGCACGCTAATGAACAAAATGGACGGAAACGGCATTAAAAAAGCAAGAAAATGAGCAAAAAAGGACAAAGCCAAAGAAATGAACAAATACAAAGACAATGATCCACAATGTGAACAGAAAATTAACAAAATGATGATAATTATGCTTTATTACTATTTAATAATGTATAAAGATAAAATGATTTAACCACGTGATTTATGTAGTATACAGAATTTTGCATTATAGTCGTACAAGGCCAAATAGTGCTTGCTATTGCAAAAAAATGCATTTTCTTGGCTGTTTGGTTTATTTTGTTCATTTTACGAATAATTAGGTTCATTTTATTGATTGGTTTATTTATTTTGCTCATTTTTCTTCTGATTTTATTCACTTTTATTAATTTTCCTCACTATTTTATGCCTCCTGCTTTTTATGTTGCTCCTATTTCCTGATGATTTTGTTCAGTCGGTAGAGTGGGTTGTCCAGGAACTGAAGGGTTAGCGGTTCAATCCCCGGCTTCTCATGTCCACAGGCCGAAGTGTCCTTGAGCAAGACACTGAACCCCACATTGCTCCCACTGAGTGTCACTGGTGTATGAATGTGTGTGTGGATGGGTGAATGGAAAGCGCTTTGAGTGCAGGAGGGTAGAAAGGCACTATATAAGTGCAAGACCATTTACCATTATTTTTCATTCCTTTCTTTGCAGCGTCAAATAGCAAGTAGTAGTTAGGGTTAGTATCCATCCATCTTCTACCGCTTCTCCGTGGGGTCGGGTCGCAGAGGCAGCAGCTTGAGCGTAGAATCCAAGACTTCTCTCTCCCTGGCTACCTCGGCCAGCTCTTCAGGGGGGACCCCTAGTACTGTTTCTGTGTACTCTGCCCACCACTGGCCATGAGCACTGCAAGTGATCCCATGCCTTCTCTGGTCCAGATGAAGGGTGGCTACAGACCCGGTAGCCCTGTTACTGCTACTACAACTACAGTACAAATCCATATTATGGCAAGAAACTGTTACATAAAGAGTAAAGATGGTCCATCACAAAAAAATGACATTCAGTTGGTGTCAGAAGTCTGAAAGGCATCTGAATGTGTCTCCAAATGCATTATCTGTGGCTACAAGCTGTTGTCCAACCTGTTCTTACAGACACAGGTGACTGTTTTTTACTCTCGGCTGATATTTTAGTGATTGGACCACCCTCATTCCACATGCAGCCTCGATCACTTTAATGACTTTCGACAGCGTGGCCATATGTCTTATTAAAAATGACCTTTTCACAAGCAGCATTTGCAGCTACAGCATAACCTGATATGAAGGTTGCACGAGGAAACGCCGTCCTATACATTTATCATTCATGCTTACGTCTCTGAGAGTACACCTGCCCTTGCTGTTGTCCTGCAGCGCTGTAGCTCGTAGACACGTGCAAAAACACAGAAAGATGAAAATGATGCAAAACCTATTAAAAAAACGTGGGATATAAAACACACAAAGGAGCAAACAGATTGTAAAAAAAAGTTGCATGAATATAACATAAAAGATGCAAAGAAAAACAAAAGCAGCACTTGTACAGAGTACACAGAAACGGTACTCAAGTAAAAGTACTGTTACATTATTATTCTAATGACTCAAGAAGAAGCACTCACAGACATAAGTACCTGAGTAGGAGTAAAAAATAGCAGGTAATGTCATAAAGCAGAATTTATTACAACTGAATACGCTGTTTGAACTGTTTAGCATTTAGCACAATGTAAGAGATCCAGAACCAGGCAAAAAATACATACCCCTCCTTGACCCCACCTTATCGTGGTGGAGGGGTTTGTGTGCCTGAGTGATCCTAGGAGCTATGTTGTCAGGGGCAACTCCCCCCTGGTCTCCCAAGGCCAGTTGGTTCAGAAAATCCTTATGACTATGCTCTCCTGTGGGCCCACCATCTGCAGGAAGGGTCTTAAGGGTCTGGTGTTGTGTGTTTTAGGTGGCAACAGAAGGTGGGGGGCCTGGGTGGTCCAATCCATAGTTGCCAAATATGGCTGTGTCTCAATTCAAGGGCTGCAGTCTTCGTGGTCTGTGAAGGCTAAATGTGATGGTCTAGTCCACGGAGGCTGGGTAATTCGTGTAAATTATCACAGCTATTCTTGCTGTTGCATAATGACCTACACACCTGTCGCCGACCAGCTGCTGCTTAGAGATGGAGGATTTTTACTCACGTCTGTGGTTATTTGTCTTTTTAATGTAATTCATGAGTTATGAAATGCTATGTCTTATTTAATTGTGTATTCCTCATAGCTCCCAAGATTCGGCAGCACTCCGGTCCATTATGCACGCAATGCATTATGGGATACGGTGAGCTGGGAAGGCTCCATCAGTTGTATCCTTTGTTACCTGGCTGATGGAGACTGCATTTATCGGCCACATACAGTATGAAGGAGCCATCGAAATGGGACAGCCCTCACACTCAGCTATGACATCAATGGCCCACAATGCAGCCCATGTCGACTGCAGGCCTTAAGTGTCTCTGCTGGCTTCAGTGGAAGATAATGGATGGATGGATGGATACAGTATGTATATACGTATATACAGTATATATACAGTGGTGCCTCAGATAACAACGATAATCCGTTCCAGCATCACGGCCTTTATCCGAATTGGTTGTTATCCGAAGCGACTTTTTCCATAGGAATACATGGATACCCAATTAATCCGTTCTGGACCAACGACTAACTCCCATATAAAGTATGTATTACACACCCCTACCTGCACATTTATTC
>JAQQAE010002334.1:0-22594 GCA_029823295.1 Pseudamia nigra
CATTTTTATTCATTTCTTGAATATTTTGTTGATTTTTACAAATTTTCTTGTTTATTTCCTTCATTTTTACTAATTTTCTAGATGATTTTGTTGACTTTTACTCATTTTCTTGATTATTTGGTTGATTTTTACCAATTTTCTTGATTATTTTATTCCTTTTTACAAATTTTCTTGATTATTTGATTCATTTTTACTAATTTTTTCAGGCATTTGGCGAATTTCTACTCATTTACCTAGTTATTCTGTCCATTTATAGTAATTTCTTGATTATTTTGTTGATTTTGACTCAATTTCTTGATTATTTTATTCATATTTACTAATTTTCTTAATTTTCTTGTTCATTTTTATTCATTTTCTTAATTATTTTGTTCATTTTCTTCTTAGTTTGATCATTTTTCCATAATTTGTTGCTTTTTCTTCATTACGCTTGTTATTATGTTCATTTTTGCTTCTTTTCTTGACTACTTTCAACATTACTTAGCTCATTTCATTAGTTTACCCCTTATTTAGCTCATTTTCATTCACAGCCTTAGCTGATTTGCTTGTGTTTGTCCTGGTTGTGCCTAGATTTTTTGACATATTTCATATCTAGACAGAGATATATGACCCAAACACATACATGTACATTACATAATATTATAGACTGGTTTGTATTGATAGCCACATGACACATGATTTAAAAAGCTGAGACCCAAACACAGCTCATCCTTTAATTTGAGAGAATTCCTTTCAGCAATGACAGAGGATTATACACGATAAAATGAAAAATCTGACCCATTTGTCTGTTTTATGTTCAAAGTACATCCTGGCAGTTCTAGTGTTAAATGTTACATGAGCCGTAATTACACCACACAACTAAACAAAACGATCGATTCATGGAGAAAAGTGAGGGCGTGATTGTTCAGGCTGGAACGGAGTGAAATGAAAGGAAACTGGATCCCATCACAGCTTTGATTATTCCCAAATGGCATGACTGCTGAGGAGTTCAGTGAAGCACCTTACCTTGCAGCTGAGTTTGCTGTTCTGAGAGCCATGCAAGGAGAAACAATAACAGACATCAATAAATAACTGTCAGTCAGTCAGAGAAACGAGATGGAAAGAGGGACCGCCATAAAGGTTGAGTGCGTGCAGTCGGCAGGTTTTATGAGGTACAGTGTAATGCATTTTGAGCTACGGGACAGTTGGTGTTAATTATGTTTTAATGTTTCTTACCAATATATCGGGCTCTCTCCTCCCGCCTCTCCTTGGCGAGTTTCTGTCGTTGCTCTGAGCTCATTGATTCTGTGGCAAAAAACAAAAAATACCAACATTTATTGGACAGTTTGTAGAAAATGTGATTATTATGAGTAATGCTGCCACCTGCAATTGTGATTCTGATTTGAGTCTACCCCACTCTTGGTTATCAAGAAAAATGTATGACTTATTCATTACGAACATTTCTATTGTGTCCAACTCAAACATAATAAAAGTTAAACTAGCATAAATGATACAAAAGCTAAAAACACTGTTGGTCGTCTGTGGTACCCCTCAGCATCATGGCAGTAAACTGGTTATGTCTTCTGGCAGCTGAGGCAGGGTGTTTATCTGGATGGAACAATGTTTTGCTGAGTTGTGTTCATACAGGTCTCTAGATGTTCTGGACGTGTGGTTGCTGGTTCTGGACCGGTCCAGACTCTCTTCTTCTGGCCCTCCTCTGTCCACTAACCCCAACCGGTCAGGGCAGATGGCCGCCAACCCAGAGCTGTTGGTTCTGCTGGAGGTTTTTCTCTTTCAGTAAAGAAAGTTTTTGCGTGTTGTTTGCAGCTTTACAGGGACAAATGTTGAATTTGGCTGTATCTCACAATGGTGAAGAATTATTTAAAAACCTTCTGAATCCAGATGATGATCTAGATCACTCCCAGAATCTAATCAAACAATCCTTGTGCCATTTCTGACAAATCCTGAAAATTTCATCCAATTCTATTTATGACTTTTCAAGTTATTTTGCAAACAACAAACAGATAAATTAACTAACGCTAACCAAAGCATAACCTCAACTTCAGCTTTCTTTCATTCACATCATTTTAATAACATTAAACTAAAGCTGAGACATTATAAAAAAATGGCCTAAATGTTGACTTTTCTGATTGCACTGGTATGTTAATTGTGTATTTCGTCCTGTCATCATTTTTGTATTTCTTATTTGTCATTTTTGTGATGCTGCAAAAGAACATGTTATCTTCCTGGGTGACATGTCTTTTGTCTATTTACACAGCACTGCTCCTTGCTCAGCATCACTGTATCTGAAATATAACCATACACCAGAGAATATATTTATTTTTTCACCATTTATGAAATTAGATTACCATAAATCCTCTTAAATATGGATGTTTATTTTGCAGCTTTTTCTGATTATGCAATTGCACAGGCTGATGTTGTTACAAAGCTCACTGTGCTGCCCCATAATATTGGAAGGTTTGGTAAAATATCCTTTTCTCCTCAAACATAAATTAAAATCTATACATTATACAATGTATGCAGAAAACCCGTATATCCCACAACTGACTACTTTGGACTAATATCTTGTTTGCAGTAGCGTGATTCAAACCAAATTCATGATATTAAGAGGATGGTAGAAACAGAAAATTGTGGCATCTGTCGGATGTGATCTTAATGTGATGATCGATTTTTCACCTGAACAGAAAGAACTGACTGCTACTGATGCAGTAGAGATAAGCAACCACTTACAAATCTGTAAGAAACCTAAAAAAAATGCCAGAAAGCATCCAGCTTCTGTGTTATTAGCTGGATTCTTGCTGCTATTGAGTTAAAGCTGCAGTTGTTTACTTGACATTTTGAGGTTTGACCACTCTGAAAGGCACCAGAATACAAAGATCATTATGAAACCCAACCGGGAACTCACTGCACCTCACTGCAAATGCCTCGCAGGGTACTTGTATTTATGTATGATTCTCGTGTAACTGTTAAATCCAATGTAAGAGAAACTGGTGTTACTTGTACCTATCGTTGAAAATTATTAATTCCCTCCACATGTAAAATGTGTAAATCATGACCAAAATAAACATTCACAAGTAGTTTTTCTGGTGTCCGTTGGATCATTTTTGCATTTCAGCACCTGAAATTAAGACACATTTAAGAAGATGCAATCTACACAAATCGCCAGATGGTGCTTAATACCTTCCTACCCTCTGTCTGTAGTTAATATCATATGAAATCAGGCTGTTTTCATTGAAGGTAGGGGATAAAATATGTTGTTTCGTATATTACATGTTTGACTTTAATCACTTAGATCAGCATTTTATTCTCCGCTTGGATTAGAAAACCCTTCAAGTATTACAAATGCATTAAAAAGGGTCAAAAGATTATGTTTGCATTGTAAAAAGGAAACACTTTCTTTCTGATGTACAGGATTCATTAACTGATTCCATTTCAAGGGCAGTGCAGCTTTCATCTGCTCCCACCTTTAACTCTTAACTGAGATGCTTGTTTTTCAGCTGCTGTCATCTGCAGGGATAATCAGCATGACTCCTGATACGCTCTGAAAGACACAGGAGCATTCAACCAGGATTTGTGCAGCTCTTTCACACAAGTCCACTGTAAAACCAGTTGTGAAAATCCATGACTGGGCTGTGCACGCCACTGAAAACCAGAACCCCCGGGGTGCCCACGGAGCACGGTTCCTTTTGTGGCTCTTCTTCATGCTATGTAATATGTATGCTGCAACATCTCAGCCAATCACAGAGGATCGTGGAGCTCTTCAGCCCCGTCGCCATGGTAACCTCATTCTCCTCCCTCACCCCCTACCTTTGCAGAGTTCTCCAACCAGCTGTATGCTTTAGTCATTGCTACTCAGACACTTTGAAGGGCAGAGCAAAATAAATCTCATGGGCCCAGGGTCCCATCACACTGAAACATCAGTATTTAGACCCTCCCCCACCTCCTCCACCCATCCCGACATCAGTCTTCCACACTATACATCCTGTCTCGACACGGCAAAAGACGATTTTGGCTTTCAGCCACTGCCATCTGTCTGACACGAATGACTCAATTTACCACCAAAACTTCCATGGATCTCACTCACATGAGAAATGTGCAGGTTTGTGTCAGTGAAGCAAAATCAGAAACAAAAAAGGAGTAAAATAATGGACACAGTCCTGTTGTCTTCACTTTCATACATCTAACTGCTTTTAAAGGTGTTTTGTTAAGATGTCAGACATGTTTCAAGAATATGGCAGGGATTGTGCTGATTTATGGGATTAAAAACAATTCACAAGCTGGCCCACACTGCCAACAGTAACAGAAATAGCTGAATCTGCATCTGAACGTCTGAATCACAAATACTGTAAAGCCCAAACAGCTGAGAGGGACAAAATGTACTGTAGCATCATGAAAGCAAATGATATATGTGGCAATGAGAGACACTGATTAATATTTGTTTGTTACAGTCTGAGAAGAGATAAATTAATACCGTTTTCAACAAAACAGTGTCTTTTATTTTTTGAACGCATGAGATTCCTGGCGTTCACAGTGAATCTAGGTGAGTCTGACATTATGAATAAAGGGAGCAGTAGATTCCTCCTGTATTCCCCTCATGAGAATCTCTCTCATCTCACTGTCAGGTCAGTGCATGTTGTGTATGAAGAATAAAAATGCAGTTGCACAGCACTCCTGCCTCCTGCCTAGTGCGGTAGACTCAGCTGGTCTGACTTTTCTTTCACAATGCACTTTGTCAAATGAACCAAACCTTTTGAATAACATATTCTCCTGCTTGTCATGTGCCAAGAATGGCATCTAGTTCTTCATACCAAGGAAACTGGTCCTTTTCTTTTCCTGAACTGCCACTTCTTCTAAGTACATCACATATGTTCATATATTATTGGTGGGATTTTTCACCTTTCTGCATCACTGCTGTACTGCACAGGTGAATCCCAGAGCCTCCATGTTCTACTTATTAGTTTAAAAACTTCACTGTTTTTGTGAGTGCTTACCAGCAATTGTGCTATATTTTCATTTGACCATATTTTTATCAGAGCTTTTACCTCGTCCTCACTCCACATCTGGCCATGAGCTATTTCTCCTGGCTATCGTGTTTCATGTATGTTTGTTTTGGTTGTGTTTACCCACAATACCCTACGCTCTACTACAATTCCTGCATTTGTTTCACTTAAAGTGGACCTAGACCTATGTTTTTAGGTGGACCAGAATTCGCTTCTTTGATCCGCACCAGAGTTCAATTGTATATTCACATTCATTGATTAAACAGGGCTGGTGTTCGAAACAATAACTTAGAAACAATAACTTTCATTCCTATTCTACATATTGTATTTATGAAGCAGCATTTCTGAAAAGACCTGTTAGAGCTGGAGCTGAAAAATACCCGAGACAGTTTCAGAGTCTTTTGACCCGAGAAGGAATGCTAATTGTTGCCAAGTGTTTCCACAGTGAAGACAAAGCCAGACGTTAGTGGGTTTTTGTCCAGGGTAAAAGCAGCAGCAGGACATTACACTGCATTACACTGCACACCTTCATCCTTCGCGGACAGACTGCTCTGAACTGGAAAGCTGCTTCAACTGCTTTTGTCTACACTGTGTATATTCCTGCTTACTACAACAAGTCTATACTGTACTCAGTACTTGTTTTAATTTTAAATGCAAACAGTTCTGTTGTGATGCCAGGGAATTTTCAGACCTCATCTGTTTCTCACAAACCTTTTTTGGGCTGTGGGCTGCTACTGCTGGAACCAGGGGTGGTGGGTCTGCCATCTGTCTTGGAGGAGGCATCTGTCTTGCTGGGCGTCTCTGTTTTGAAGCTGGAGTCTGTTTTCAGAGAGAGGTCTGTGATGGCTGAATCATCCGGACTCAGAAGGTCCTTCCCCAAAGATTTGTCCCCATTCTGGATTGACTGAGACTCTGTCTGCAAGGGCAGAGCTACCGGAAAAAGAGAAGAAAACAAGTTTATTAATGTTATGTATTTACCTGCCATTAAAGATGTTTTAAAATCATCTTAACAATCTCCATAAATTACCCCCTCTGTGCTCAGTATGCATCGTCATGTCAGTTATAATCAGTGAGCAGCCTCCTCCTTTACTGACACCCTTCACTTTAACCTGTAAATCCCTGTGTGGCTTCATTAACACACCATTCCAGCCTCATTAGAAATCATTAAGGATCTTTTTCACACACAGTTCACACACACACACATCGGTTGATTGTCCCTCCCCCTCCGTCCCAGAAGCCTCCTGTTAAACACACAGCGGTAGGTGAGCGCAACAGCGTGGGAATTAATTCTGTGTTGGATAGCAGCGACGTGGAGAAGGAAAAATACACATTAATAAACACTGCAGGGAAAGAAGGAAAAGCTGATTTTTAAGGAAAACATATTTTGTTCTCTTAAAAAGAATGCGTTACCATAGGGAGTATAAAGCAGATAATTAATGTTTGACTTGCTTAATTTTTCCCAAAAAACAAATAATCAAGTTCCCTCCTTAAAATTACCGTTTGCCTGACAGTAAAAGTATCAAAGTGCAAGGGAAAGTGAATGTACACATTTGAGAGACATATGACACCTTAATTAATTTAGTTTTATTTAATTCAACCAGTGGCTTCATTAGTGGGAGGTGACATGGATGTGAATGAGTCACAGTTTCAATCTAATGATATTCTTTTTGTTCATTCTGTTGCTTTTTTTGCCTCATTTTGTTTACGAAATTGTTTTCGTGATCATTTGTGTTTGTTTTTCCTCATTTTCCTGGTTATTTTGTTCACTTTTGCACATTTTCTTGGTTAGTTTGTTTGTTTTGTTCACTTCCTTTTTTATTCTCTTCATATTTCTTCATTGTCCTGATTAGTATGTTTATTATTTGTTAATTCTTACTCATTTTCCTGATTATTTTCTTAAACTTTACCCATTTTCTTGAACATTTATTTTATCCTTATTGATTTTATTGATTTTTTTTGTTTTAATCTTTTTCTTGAATATTTTGCTCTCTAATAAAAGTCTGTTTGAAATAAAACTTGGTTCCTTCTGCAGCTGAGAGAAATGAAAAGCCTTGACCACTTCTTGTAGAATATACATGTAAATGTTAGTGCAACCAGTTAATCCATCTCTCACTGTTGCAAATTTAGTCTTTAGGGATGTTGGTAAAATTTATGTCTCCGAAATCACGATTTTAAGCATTTTACCAAGCAGACAAAAATGAAAACAAATGTCTTTGCAATCTACTACGTTTTACATAACATGAAGTACAACATATTCGGCATGAAAAGCTTCTAACATGAGTACTATTCGTGGCTCTACACATATCCGGCCATGAGGCCAGACTTCCTGACCTTTGACCTTTGCACAGGGTATCAAAGAGGCCCCAAAAACCCAGAAAACACATCCTGTGTGACTTAATGTGCACACACGGCCGTCCTGCTGATATTGCCACTGAGCTCCTCAGCTGCTGCTTGTCCAGTTGCTCCCTCCCTCTGTAAGTCGGTGACAAACGGCACAGAACTGTAATGACGCACAGCGGGGGGGACGAGGGAGAGAAGGAGCAGGAAGGAGATGAGGGGACGAGTTGTGTACTTCTGCAAGGACGTTTGGAGAGTGAGGAAGGAGATTTATGGAAAAAAGAGAACTGGAGGACAATGAGAGGGTGCAGAAATGGTGCAGTGGGCTGTTTTCATAATGACAGCGCATTGGAGAAGAAAAAAGGGAGCATAGGATTTAAGAAGACAAAAAGAAAGAGCTGAAGGCAGGAACAGGCAGGCACAGAGCTGGGTAATAATGAGTCAGGAGCTGAGAGACAGTGAGGGAGGAAGGTGAGAGGCCGGGGGCTCGGCGCCAGCTCTTCACCCCACTCAGCCAACAATGGACAGATGGAGCATGATGGTCTCCTCAGGCCCGTCCAAACGCTCACCGAACCACTAAAATCACAGATTAACACTGGGCATCTGTCCAATTGCCTCCACTGTACTTCAACACAGAGCTTAATGCACAGGCTGTCCTATAGAATACTAATGGAGGAATAAGAGGATGACAATCAGGTCCCATGTGTTACCAGAAGACACGAAAGTCAGATTGTGTTCAGACGAGACGGGTCTGCCGCTGCTACCTGATGTCGAATAAAGGATTAGGATTTAGATAAAAAGAGGATTGTAGCCTCCTCCTCACTTGAGATGATTACTTGTTCACCAACTGGAATTGACTTTTTGAATGCGACCAGTTTACCAGCCTGATGAGGATTTGAGAGAAGAAAGCTTGACATGGCTGACTGTGACTTAGCTCACTCAAATTCCTGGAAGCACTGGGGAAAAATAGGCCAACTTAAGGGCTAAAAAAAACTAATAATCTAAAACTTAATCATTATGAAAAAGACCGATAATAAGAGGTTTTAGTTGGAGATTTATGTGTTCTGTGTTTTATATTACATGAAAGAAGTTGGTGGAGGACAAAACACAGGTAAAACAGCCTTGTACTACAAATGTAATACTAGATCACAAAAACACTGTATCAATTTTTGCATAAATAGTTCATGAGGGAAGATTTATGACTGATAGGGGTCAATTTGTATTAAGTTCTAATCTAATTTCAGCCATTTGACTCAATTTGTCTTTGCTGGGATTTCACGCAAATGTTGTCATGCTCTTTATGCTGTATAATTAAAGTTTTCCTTGAATTGCAGTATTTAATGTAATACATATTGTATCACCAGATTCTTGCCTATAGACACCCCTAATTAAGCAGGTGCATGTGAATAGGTCTGTTGAATATTAAGCTGCATTTCAGGTGAATTTTAAGTAACTTATCTGGGGCAGGGGTCTGCAACCCGTGGCTCCAGGGCCACATGTGACTCTTTTCAATAGAGGCTCAGTGGTACAGTAAATCAAAATAAACCAAAATAAGCACTACCTCAACAAAAAGAAGAAAAACTAAACTAAATAAAGAACAAAACATTTAACAAAATTAGAAATAATTGACAAAATGAATAAAACAATGAAGAAAATGATCAAAAATGAAAAAAAATCAGTAAAATCAACAAAATTGAATAAAATAATTAAGTAAATGAACAAAAACAAGAAAATTAAGAAATATAAGGAATAAATGAACAAAATCATGAGAAAACAAAACACAATAATCCACAAAATGAACAAACATTCAGACAAATGACAGTAGCAAGATAATCAACAAAATGAACAAAATAGTTAAGTAGGTAAACAAAAAACAAGAAAATAAAGAAATGTTGCAAAACAGTGAATAAAATAATCCACAAACTTAACAAAAATGAAAGAAACAATCAGGTAAATGAAAAAAAGCTAAAAAATGAATAAAATAATAATCCAGGTGAACAAAATTGAATAAAATAATGAATGAATAGATTTTTACATGTTACAACCTAAAATGTTTATCCTGTCATGTAGTACATAAAGGGTTCAAATATTTTTGGTGGCTCTACATACGTAGATGTTTCTTTTTGTCTTTCTGTCAAAAAATAGCAATTCAGATTGCAATCGATGCCGATGTAAAAAATTCATTAAATCGCAATCATGTCAGAGTCTGTATGTTTATAAAGCAACTTACATATGTGTAATGATATTTTGGACAAAGGTAGAGTACTTTCTTAAACTAATTTGGGGGCGTAAACATTCCCCAAATACGTCTAATATGACGAATAGTTCTGACTGGTTATTGTCCCGAAAACAGAAGAAAAAGAGGAATTAACAGAAGACGGAAGAAGTTAAAAATAAACTGAAGAAACAATAATGCTGATGCCAGATGCACTATATGTCATCTAACGTGGGAGAATATCCATGTGAAGGCAAAAATAAGGGGAAGAATTTTTTAGAATTTAACAAAAAACATGAGGCTTATTTAGGATTTTCTGGTTTGCAAAAAAACACTCTCGTCGGCAGCATTTGCAATCAAAAGTCATTTAAAAAAATGTGTCCAGAGCTGCATGAACTATTCAAACCCTTTAAGAACCACATAAATTACTATTCCATGGCTATTTTATCCCTTTTGTTCATTTTGTTGATTTTTTTTTTTCAATTTGTGTTAATTCCCTTGATGATTTTGCTCATTTTTGTTCAATTTATTGATTTTTTTTGTTCTTTTTGCATATTAATTGGTTAAGTTTTTTTGGGGGGGGTAGGGGTTCAAATGACTTTTTTATTTGTGTGAATTTCTGTGGAATATTTCATTCATAATTTTTGCTTATTTTCTTGAATATTTTCTTAGTTTGTTTTTATCCACTTTCATTCAGTTAATTTACTATTTTTGTGAATGTTTTAATTAATTTTCCTGATTGTTTTACTCCATTTTACAGAATTTTGTTTATTTTTGTTCATTTTCTTAGTTTTTGTTCATTTTAGTATCAATTTTGTCTTAATTTTTGGTCTTAATTTACTTCATCTTATTCTTCTTTTTGATTTTGTGCTTGTTTTGTTCATTTTGATTAATAATAGTAATGTATAATATGTTAGTTCCATCAGTGGACAAAGCCACAGAAGCCACTGGAGAAGGCCAGGAGAGCCACATGTGGTTCTCAAACCGCAGGTTGCAGACACCTGGTCTAGAAATAGACATATGCATCCTCCTTGATAATCAAGTAAGTCTCAATGAAGGCCCAAATAATCACACTTCAACCACAGCATACAGGCTTAAAATAATCCAAAACATCTCCAGCTGCTTATTAACATGACATCATAAGTATAGTCCATGCAACATCAACAGTAAAACCCCACATATTTCTGCAGGTACATGTGTTTAGGTTCACATCCAGTGCAGCCTCATCACATGTGTTCAGTCATCCATGTGTCAAGATCCGTTTAACACAAAAACACCGATTCAGCATGGCGTCCACTCCTCCCTCCACTGCCAGCTCAGGTTTCTGTGCCACTGTGACAGACTCGGGGTTTATAAATAGCGATTAGTGCCACACTGAGAATGTCGGCCATAAAAGGGGCTGGCTTGTGCCGAGGCACCTTGGGACAGTGCCGCGACAAGATGCAGAGCCAAGGAAAGCAGAGTGAAGGATGTCAGACAGACTCCAAAGCAGGACAGGGCACACTGTTTGTTTAGAGGCTGGTGAGATTCAGATCCATCTGGTGTAAAGCTGTTTTACCAGTAATGAAGTGGTTGGTTACTGGCCAAACTGAGAGCCAGATATAGACATGTTAAGTACTAGCCACAGGTTTGGACTCATGGTTTGTGTTCTAGGAAAAAATATTACCTACTTAGCTGTTAGATGCTTCAACAATATTTCCTGTGACAGCTGAGGGACTGTGGGTGTTTGTAGTTTTAGTTCAGACTACAGTCTTTTTAATCCACACCAAAGGTCAGGTTTAACAGTTGTGATTTGATGTAAACCAACTGTGACACCTGTGAAAATAAACACCATACTGATCTTAATTGTGAAGGTTTAGTGTGTTTTCTCTTCACACGTTCACCTGCAAATAGTCCTCATGAGAGCCAGGTTCATCATAGTGCTTGATGGTTTTTGCACATGCACCTGGGGACACATTAAAAGGTCTTGAGATATTTTGGATTAACTGACCTTCATTTCTCAAAGTAATGATGAACTGTCTTTTCTCCTTAATTAGGTGCCATAATATGAGTTTGTACAGTAGTTGTATTGGCACTAACAGGGCATCTGCACAATACACCGGTGATTTGAAAACCATTCCATATGACTACGTTGTGAATCTGATGAGAGAATGTAAAGCTGTCATCAATGCTAAATGTGGCTACTTTGGACAATGTAAAATGTAAAACATGAAAGTGAACAACAATTCATCATCTGTCCCTAAGTTTGAGTCATTGATCAGGTAAATCGCTACACGTCTGGTTTCAGCTTCTTCAATGTGTCCTCTTTAAATTCATCGCATTCATGTTGAGTTTTTGGACCATTGGTCAGACAGGTCACAGTGGTGTCTGAAAGTACGTGAAACCCTTGGAACGTTCTTTATTTCTGCATAAATATGACCTAAAACATCATCAGATCTTCATCCAAGTCCTTAGAATAGATCAGAAGAACCCAGTGAAACAAAGATATTAGAGCTGATCACAATTCAATACTATAAACTTTTGAGCAGCAAAAGCATGTGAATTGTTGTCATTACCTGGTTTGATCCCTTGTGCAGCAATAAGTGTAGATAAACACTAGTAAATGTTGATCAGTTCTGCACATCAGCTCATTTTATTCCATTCCTCCAAAGAGAACAACTTCATCTCTGAGATGTTGGTGGTTTTTCTCTCATGAATATGTCACTTCTGGTCCATCCAGAGCATTTCGTTTGGTTTAAGGTCTGGACTTAGCCATTTCAAAACATTGACTTTGTTCTTCTTTAACCATTCTTTGGTAGAACATGTGCTTAGGATCACTATCTTGCTGCATGACTCCATGCTCATGAGATTCAGTTTTTACAGACACACCTTGACATCTTCATTATGACATTATAATTCAGAATTTACTCTTCCATCAGTGATATCAAGCTTTCCTGGCCCAGTTGCCAAAGAGCCAGTGCTCTTTTAGGTCATATTTATTTAGATTCTTTATTATTGTACTCTTAGGTAAATTTAGTTTGCACTGAAGTGAGTCATCCAACATTTAAACATAAAACTACATAAGACTTCAACATGCTAGACAAAGTGCACAGTGCTCAAGTTTAAAATAAACAAAAGACACCCTCATATAAAACAAAATCTAATATTAAAAAGAAAAAGTATTTATGCAAAAATATAAAAAGTTCTAAATGGTCCACCACCTTTCAAGCACAGGTGCATGTGAAATATCTCCTTGACTTCCATAACACTGTGACAAACAGTGTGACATATTGCACTAGTTTCTAACTTTGTAAGGTCTCAGGTGAGATTGAAAAAAGTAAAGGAGACCTTTGAAGTACTTAAAAGAATGTCAGGGTTCCTGTGTTTGAACTGACAGCAAAACCCACAAGAACATCTAAACCCAATAAATAGGTCAAAAATGGACATTTATAGCAAGTATCATACATCTGGAAAGAATCAGAAAAAACCAAATACGAGCAATTCACATCAGCTTTATTTTTTAATTCATTACACTTTAAATTGTATAAATTTGCACTTATACTATCTACGGTTACACACTTAATCAAATATAAACTGTAATCACCATATCACCCTGTGCAACAATGTAATGGCTAAAGGCTTCAATTTAAATGTCCAGATTTAGGAGGATTTAGGATGAACTACTTGCAGAAATGGAAACAAAAAAAAAAAATGCAATCTCTGTTGCACAGCGATATGTAGCGGATTTCATTTTTTGTGAATTTTTACTGGTTTAAGTTTGCATGTGTTTATACTTGAGTTGATAAAACATACTTCGAAGTAAATATGGTGCATTTTCCTTGGATAACAAACTGCCTTACTACACACACTTGTCACAATATGAGTATTTCATCAAAATGTACAAAATGCCCAAGCTGTAAAAATGGAAATCCTTCCCGTTGCAATGATCCACACTGTAATACTGATGCAACTCATATTGTGACTTGCATAAATATTCCTGAGTTAGAACATGAAAGTAAGCTGTGTGCACATAAAGCTGATACATAACAACTGAATACATCCTTCCAGATGATGAAAGTAGATGTTGTGTAGGGTTTGACTTGTCCTAGGTAAAAATGAAAAACATTCCGCAAAGCACATACCGCATATTTATTTTAGAACACATAATATTGGAAAAGAACATTAGAACAAAGACATCTATGAAGTGTTGTTAAAGGTGGAGGGTGCAGAACCCCCCGCAGTGTGAAGCAGGTCAGCTTCTATTGTTTTGAAACAAGCACATGCAGAGACAGTATGTAAACACGTGTGTGTGCAATGAGTGGGACATGTTGGATCTGGGTCAGGCCAACCTCAGGAATCCCTGGCATGCACGATTCCCTCGCATGTGTTTATACAGAAACTGTGCCTTTGTATGTGTCTGCACAGCCTTCGTGTGCCAAGGAGTCACATGAACTTCGACTAAATCACAAGAAAGCAGGGCTGCACAATTTGTTGAGGAGGTCATACTGCAATTATTAAGTCCAATATTTCAATATATCATTTGAGCCAATTGTCAAGGAAAATATTTATATTACTCATATCAAAATGTGAAGTAAAGATTTACCTACGAGTCGAGGGTAAAGTGATACAAAAACATAAAGAAATAAAGGAACATGAAAGACTGATGAGCTGCTGATAGAGCTGAAAACAGAACTACTGGAAATAATCAGCAATTTAAAACAAAAGTGAAGAATATTTAAAAAGACAATCAGTCATGTAGTCTTATGTAGATGTGTGCATGCATGTGTGTGCATATGCATATGTTTGTGGGTGTACTAATCTATAAAATCTTGTGTTTTATGACTGGGATCTTAAACACTAACCTAGGGACAGGCTGTTGAAATTAGCAGCAGCTAACTGGTCAAACTGTAAAAACCTCAACATGGTTCATCTGAATAATCATTTTTATTCAAAAGATACTCCTTCAATAATTGTTTAAATCTAGTTGTAATGAAATGAAATAAGATGCTCTAAAACACAAAAGTGCCCCATGACTTTGTTCTTGTTTGTTTGTGCAACCAGACTTTCAAGTTCTGCAAAATGAATCACCCTAAAATCTCATAAATCCGCATGTTTAAATTGTGATTGCGTATTACATGTATAATACAGCATAACTGCATTGACAAAAACTTTGATTACAACCGTGCTGCCCTATGAGAAGGAGACAAAAAACTTTTAGCACTTTTAACAAGACGGGGACAATATGTAAAACAAAAACCTGATGTTCAACACCAGTGCACAGGATCTACAAGATGAACTGACTCCTTACACATGTCAGGAAGCACATACGGCTGGATGGATGCCTCCACCACTTCTTCCTCTAAGGATAAAAAAACGGAAATGCTTTTGGGCAACAAACATCCACACTCCAGGGAAACACGGAGGAAGAACATTCCATCAGCAGCAGCCAAAACGCATGCCTCAAGTCTGCGTCTCAACAGAACGGGAAAAATAACTGTGTGTCAATAATTGCCTCATAAAATAATGTGTTGTCTGAGGGCCTACATTGCAGCTCCACCTCCCCACCTCCATCTCATGACAAACAAAGGATAAAACAAGCGGTCAGTGAGTCCAAAATCAAGCACGTATGATACAACAACAGCCTTAAACAGAATGCCCACAACACTGCTGCATGTGAGGGCAAAAAAAAAAACCGTCAAGCCTCACAAACACAAGCAGCACAAACCTTTGAACGCTCAGGTTCTGCGTGAGAGGTCACCGCACCACCAGCTATGTTTGTAATGAGCATGAGGACGACTCAGCAAATACAGCTACTAATCACTGTCGCAGAAAAAACTGTCTCTGTAATGTTGAGAGAGGAGAAACCTTCAGTTTAAAATGGGTTCCCATTACAGGCTCACTTCTAAAGCCAAGTCTGCTGCTGAATCACGGAACGGGAGAGAGCTCTGGCACATGAACAAGACTTAGAATTCAACTTATAATGAAATATAATGAAAACAACAATATAGGTTCAGTCCTTTCATGTCTTTGATGTCTTCTTTATGTATTCCTGAGAACACTTGTTTTGTAGAATTTTTTTTTTTTACTCTTGCCGAGTTACATTTGTGATGAAAAATGAACAAAAACAATCAGAAAAATTAAGAAACAAAACAAACTAAGCAACAAAATGATCAACTATTAACAAAAGGATTCAAATAAATCAAATAAATAAATGGACAAAATAACTAAATACATGATGAAAAATAATCAAGTAAATGAACCAAAATGAACAAAATGATCAAAAGTAATTAAATAAATGAATTTAAAAATGCACAAAAATCAAGCAAATTAACAATCTGAGCAAAATAAGCAGCAAAATAATCAGCAATAACAAAAAATTATCAAGTAAATGAACTAAAATGATCAAAAGTAATGAAATAAATGAATAAAAAATGCACAAAAAAATCAAGCAAATTAACAATCAGAGCAAAATAATCAGTAAAATGATCAGCAATAACCAAAAATAATCAAATAAATGAATCAAGATGAACAAAACGATCAAAAATAAACAAATAAGTGACTAAAAATGCACAAAATAGTAAAGAAAATTAACAAACAGAGCAAACGAAGCAGCAAGATAATGTCACCTTCTTAAAATAATTCCCCAAGTCATTTTTTTACAAAAATGATTTTTTTGCCTAAATCATCTCCTCATGATGGTGGCCACCTCTGGTAAAATTGCCAACATCCTCAGTTAAACAGATCGTGCCATTCTGCTCCTTTAGTATAATTGCCTATGCCAAGAGTGTGACTTAGGCAGGTTCAGTTTTTTGTGTTTCCTGAAAAATCTGAAAAAATGACTTAGGCGATTATTTTAAGAAGGTGTCGATAATCAATAATAAACAAAAATAATCAAATAAATGAACAGAAATGAAAAAAGTAGTCAAATAAATGAACAGGAACAAACAAAATAATTAAATAACTGAAACAAAATTAACTAAATAATCAAGTAAATTAACAAACAGAGCAAACTATGCAACAAAATGATCAAAAATGAAATGTGTATTGTGTATTTACCTTGACAACCAATCACAAAATGACCTTTTTAACCTGTTTGTGCGGCCCTACTTTACTGCATCAAATAATTTCACACATAGTGGGAAGGAACATTTCAATCTACTGTCAGGAACGTTAAAAAACACGCAGGCTTACAGCTTAAAAGAGCTACGCGTGAATGTCGGCAGGATGCTCCTTGTCTACACCGCTGGGATCTGCAAGTGGGTTACCCAGTTATCAAGACACAAACAGAGTCAGGCATGAATCATAAATGCATGATCTATTATTCATCTTTTCCTGCTTTTACACTCTCAAGTTTGATGCTAAAAATAAGATCCAAGGTGATGCACCGAGAGGACACAGCTGGATGTTTGAATTGTATTAACTGACAGGTGGTGAGAGAAGCTTGTGTCTGAGACCAGATCAGAAAATAGCTCAGGCGTGGTTTGTTGTGACTGGACTGTTTTCACTTCCTCAGCCTTGACCTCATCTTTAGATTCAGGTCGACGACGATGAGGAAAGTACACAATGAAGCATGAATTCCTAAGAAGAGGCTTTCATCTCATTTTGTTTGGGTTAAAGACAAAGAAAATGGTCACACCACTTTGTATCCAACATCCAAATTTCAAAACAAATTTTAGCAATGTCAGCTGCTGATCTGGCATTTTCACTTGCTGATTTATAAACAGATGAACTAAAAGGTCAGACGAGGGAAGGACATACAGATTAGACTAACATTCAACATATAGCACTGGAATGAGCTACTGAATGGGCTAATAAGCTAATTACCTATTTGTTATGACCCCCTGGTTATCATGTGTGTTTTTGCTATTTGCTGTGATAATATGTATTTTTGTGCAGCTCTCCTTCCCTACGTGAGGGGGGCGCATTTGGTTTGTGTGTGTTGCAGGAAGCAGATGGAGCTGATGGCGCAGAAGTTTAAAAGGAAGCCAGCAGATAACAGCGCCACACATACCTCTTGCTTGTTTTCAACAACCTGTGCTTTTGTGATTAGTGATTTGATTCTGTGATTTTTGGTATTGAATTAAATTAGCTTTTTGACTTTGATTTTTTGATTGTGTGCTTTGTCTGACTGCCTTTGTAAATAATTCTGTAAATATAGTTGAAAATATTCACATTCTAAATTCAGCAGTCCTGGTGGTGGTAGGGCTGAGAACCTACTTTTGTTTGTGCATGTTTTCTCCTGTTTATGCTTATGGAGTTCAGGTAAGACCTGTATTTTATTTTGTATTTAGTTTCAGTAGGTAATCAGTGTGGGATGAGATTCTTTTATTATTTTTTGGCTGTGCTGACCCTGATGATATGTGCCACATCTTGTTTTCATAAATTCATTGTGGACTGCAATTCCCATGAGCACTGGACCTCCTTGGGAGCGGGACAGAGGTAAGTCCCACTTAGAATATATGATACGTGTGGCAACCTCAAGGCCGGGCCGCAACACTATTGTATTGTAAGAGCCAGAAACATTGGTTAATAATTTGTATGGATGTTTTCTTCTTTCTCATTTAGATAACTTTAATAGTTTGCGTAACATTTTTTCATCCGTTACAAGCAATTCACAATGGCTGCCATGGTAACAGTGCCTAGTGCATGACTTTTAATTGCAGGGGAAACTGGAGCATCTGCAGAAAACCTACACAGGTACAGGGAGATCATGCAAACTTCACACAGAAAGGCTCAATGCCAATCAGAGGATTCAAACGTAGTATAAACATTCTGGATCAATATATCTGGAATATTGTCTAAATCTGGATCAAACTTTGTGGTTTGATGTATTATGGTGTTATCCTACGTCCTTGGCTATATTTTCTGGCTGTTTTTTGTGGTGTTACAATAACAAATATTGAATGTGGTCCTGTCTCACATGAAAACTCTTTAAAAATCTTCTGGATCCATGGATGACGATCCAGATCACTCCAAGAATATAATCAATTGGTCCTTGTGACATTTCTCAACTATCCAGAAAACTTCATCCAAATCCTTTCATAATCCTTTCATAACTTCTCAAATTATGTTGTGAACAAACAAAACAAACAAACAAATAAAAAATGCTGGCAAAACATAAGCTCCTTGGCAGGGGACTGAAGTGATATTTGTTTTATTAAAAGCAAGAATAAAGGTCAAAGAGACAGTACGTCCAGTTACAGCGAACACAAAACAAACAGAGATCAAAAGAACAAATGATCTGGTCTGTCCTAATTACAGAACTACAAAGAACCAGACCCCGAAATATACTGGACTCTGCAAGCAAATACTTGTGTTTTTACAGCCAGTCATATATTTACATCAGAGTCAGGTGATTTCATGACAAACTGAGATCATAAGCCTCAAATGTTATGTTTACACTTGTTTTTAATACTTACTTAAAACTACCTGACTTCAGTGGTGGAAACTTCAAAACGAGGTCACTTCAGCAGTATGTAGACCACAGCTGCTGAACCACGGTCATGTTGTGGACTCATAAAGTAGGACATGTCTGAGTAACGATGACCTGGCAGCGATGAGGTCTGAGAATGATGATGGACTAAGTTTAAACTCAGCTGAGGTCTGGTTTCAGGCTGAGGGAGGTGTCGTCACACTCAGCCTGGTCACCACATTTCAACAAATGATACCACGAATGCCAGAAAAACACACAGCAATCGGTGAAGGTCAGAGTTATCACCCTATAGAGTGATACAGGGTTATAACTTTTTATTTATAAAATAAAAAGGACCAGTGGTTGGAAACTGAAGAAATTTTCATAACAGAAAAAACTGCAACATCATGTTTTGTAAATATTATGATTCACTCTTGTATGGAAATGAAACACATTATTATTACATTCATTAGTTTGGATTCTTCAGCTTGAGGGTGTCTTGTTTTGACTACTTTTTTACATGTACATGGGTGTAAGTAATGTGCTATTATATTTTGGGATGCCTTTTCAATTGTCAAAAATATTGGCAGACATCAGTGGCATCATTCAGCTACCTTTCAAGTCTTGGCCTGATACACTTTTTCTCTAATTTTGACCCTAGGCTTCTCAATTCAAGAGGACGCAACGACAATACCCATTCAGCCAACTGGCAGTGGGGTAACAACACTAATGAATAGTTTAATGGTTTGTTCCAACACATCATGGCATGGCAGAGTTCACTGAACATTTCATTCATCCATTAGTTCTGATTGGCTACATTTTTATACCATGTTTGTCAAGATCTGTTCCTTTCGCTCCCTCTGTCTGTGTGTGTGTGTGTGTGGGGGGGAGGGGGGGTAGGGGGGTGTGTGTTTGTCATCTTATGATCTCTTTCAGGTGTGTTGGCTGCAGGCTGAGCCTCACACCTGCCATTCATCTACTCATCTGCCTCAGAGTATTTATACCAGATTCTTCCAGTCAACATTCACCAGTCCGACCGCTTACACCGCGTGGTATTCAGCCCACACCAGTTCCAGATCCTTTGCTGTGAGTTTGTATGAGTTCTAACCTGTCTCTCCTTGCTCCCAGACCTGCGCCTGCTCCACGCCTGTTTTTGTCCGTCCTCCTGCCCAGCTTGGTTTCCTCCAGTCCAGTCTCCTGTGTCCTACGTCCAGCGCCGTTCCTAGTTCTCCGGTACACGTCTCCGCCCTCAACGACACCGTGTCCCCTCGCCACAGCATCCAGTCACCGTTTGCCTGAATCACTTTGACGCACGCTTGTAATAAACTCACTTCAACTGACTCAGCAGTGTTGTCTGTCTCCTCCATTGTGACAGATCGGACTGGCCAAATCATGGACCCTGCTGAGTCAGACGCTGCTTCATCCATCCAAGGCACGATTCAGCTCCAGGAAACGAGACTGCAACGCATCTCCCTTTGCCACGACGTGATCAAGTCCCAGGTGTCTTCGCTGGCCGCTCTGGTGTCCGCCCTGACCAACCAGCTCTCTGCTTCCGCTCCTTAACCTGCCCCTCCGCCGGTCCTTCATACCGTCCCAACCGGAGATCCCCCTGAGTTCCGTGACGCCCCCTCATCAGATACCGAATCTGACTCCGGAAACCTTCGTTGGGACAGTTTCCTCCGGGATTGTCATCAAGGACGTGGCGCCACTCTGCTCCTCATCCAGACACAGCTCTCTGCCTCTGTCCCTCCGGAAGATGAATCTGACTCTGGAGATCGTTGCCTGGACCGTCGCCTCCGGGACCACCAACGGGAGCGTGGCGCCGTGCATCTCATCCGGACCCAGCACTCGGCCGCAGCCCCGGGTCCTCAGTTGCACCGCCAGCAGCTCTCACTATTGGAAACACCGGCACCCCCCATTGGCTTGGGAAGGATGTGCCTCTCGGCTGAGGAGCGGCAGCGGCGGATCAGGCTGGGTAAATGCTTGTATTGTGGGGGCTCTGTCCATTTAATATCTAGCTGCCCAGTTAGGCCAAAAAACCGTAAACCCAGCCCACCGATAACCCTGGGAGTCTCGGTGAGTCAGAATTCCCACAATGTTTCCCGCCCCAGGCCATCTCTATCCGCCACTCTTTACACCACTCACACCTCTCTCTCCCCATCCGCTTTGATCGACTCTGGTTCCGACAATAATTTAATTGATGAGAAAATTGTCCAACAGCTCCAACTTCCAGTCAAACCTTTATCAGTTCCCATTCTGGTTACGGTAAAGCAATTGACGGCAGCACCATTTCCCGCATTACCCATGTCACTGAACCTGTAACTCTCGTCATCTCTGGTAATCACTCCCAAAAGATCCCCCTCAAAGTAATTTCGGCTCCGGATATTCCTCTGCTGCTGGGTCATCCCTGGCTCTGCACACACAACCCTCATATTGATTGGCAAACCAAAAAGATTCTCACCTGGAGCTCTTCTGTCTTGCGAACTGCCTCTGATCCGCAGTAGTCCCCGTCTCCTCCCCAGAAGAGAAACCACCCCTGTGACCTGTCATCGATTCCCAGTTGTTATCATGACCTTGCTGAAGTGTTCAGCAAGAAACGCGCTACCGTTTTGCCTCATCGCCTGTATGACTGTGCAATAGATTTGGTTCCCGATGCTTCACTCCCCTCTGGCCGCCTGGTCACCTCTCTCGGCCAGAGAGGGAGGCGATGGAGACGTATAGCAACGAATCCTTAGCCAATGGTCACATCCATCCCTCTAACTCCCCAGTAGCTGCAGGGTTTTTCTTTGTTTCCAAGAAGTACGGTACCCCCGTCCCTGTATTGACTACCGCGGGCTCAACAATATCACTATCAAAAACAAATATCCTCTTCCTCTCCTCATCGGCCTGGGAGCCGTTGCAGGGTGCCACCATTTTTGTCAAAGTTAGACCTACGAAACGCTTACCACCATATTCGCATCAGGGAGGGGGACGAATGTAAGACCGCATTTAACACCCCATTTGGGCATTTTGAACATTTAGTGATGCCATTTGGCCTCACTAATGCCCCCGCGGTCTTCCAGTCCCTGCTGAATGATGTGCTGGGGGACTATTTGAATCAGTTCGCGTTCGTGTACCTGGATGACATCCTCATTTTTTCAAAGGACACAGAACAACATATACAGCATGTCCGTCTGGTTCTCCAGTGCTTGCTGGAGAACCAATTATTCGTTAAGGCAGAAAAATCTGAGTTTCACCTGAGCTCCGTCACCTTCCTTAGGCACATATTGGGCACCGGTCGGATTCAGGCCGACCCGGGGAAGGTGAAGGCTGTCTCAGAGTGGCCCACTCCCACCTCTCGATTGCAACAATTTCTCGGATTCACCAACTTCTATCGCAAATTCATTAGAAATTTCAGCACCACCGCTTTGCCCCCCACCCAACTCACTTCTCCAAAAGTCCCCTTTATCTGGTCCCTGTCTGCACAGTGCACATTTGAAACATTAAAGCATCAATTTACTTCCTCTCCCATTCTGGCCCAGCCTGACCGTCTAGGCCAGGGGTCGGCAACCCGCGGCTCCGGAGCCGCATGCGGCTCTTCAGCCCCCCTGCTGTGGCTCTTTGCAGCCTGGGCGAAATTTCATATAAATTAAAATATATATATATACAGTGGGC
>JAQQAE010002335.1:0-22591 GCA_029823295.1 Pseudamia nigra
TGCATAACAAAGAAGAAGCAACCCAGTCCATCAAATAATAAATTAAATGGACAGAAAAGAAAAAAAAAATACTAAACAAAATCGACAAAATAATCAAGCAAATAAAAAAATGAAACAAATAATGAAAAACCTATCATAAAATCATAATAAATCACAATAAAATATCCACAATGGGACCAAAAATGAACCAAACAATAAAGAAAATATGCAAAAATGAAGACAATCACAAACAAAATGGACAAAAACTAACAAACGAGACCAAGAAAAGAACAAAAAAAATGGACAAAATCATGGACAAGCATTTGACCAGTGAAGAAAATGAGCCAAATGTCCACAATAATGAACAAAATAATCAAAACAGTAAGCAAAATAATCCACAAAATGAACAAAAATGAATGTAAAATGGATAAACTAATTAAGAAAATGAACTAAAATATGTACACTGAGCAACTACTTGACTAATCACAAAAAAGCCAAATTAATTGATAGTGAAAATAAGCATTCGCTGCAGCCCTCCATTAAATACTACGATCTAAACAGCCGAGTCAACATTATAACAGTATAATAGAGTAATTCTGAATTTAAAAAATGAGAAAAATACTCAACATTCTCAGTTTTAAATTACTGACGTCTTTGTATGTATCACACGTCACGTTGTGCTTAAATGTGGTCCGTACACATCATCCACGAGTGTATTTCGGAGTCTCCAGAAGCGCTTAAAGGCGCGTTTAGTCCGATGTCATGTAATGTGAAAGACCCCGTCGACAATGAAAGCAGCCACTTTCCTACCGGATCCAAACCCCAGACTTTATTTTTTTTTAATGGCAAGGAGGCTAAAGGCGATGGAAGCGAGAAAAGATGAAAGAGGTGGAAAACACGTTTATCTCAATGAGACATGAACACACACACACACACACACACACACATTTACAGCCAGTCAGACGGCTGAATAGGACAAAAGCAGCAGGTTGTACAACGACAAAAGCACCGTAAGTGGCTGAGTGAAAAGTGCCACATTTTAGGAAAACACACCCAAATACTTAAATTATAAGAAGCCGATCAGCAGGTTTTAAAGGTCCCATACTGTGAAAATCCATCTTTTTGGGGTTTTGAGGTTCATATAAAGTCTGTAATGTACAACAAAAACTGTGAGAATGTGAAGTACCAGTACTACTGGAGTAATCCTCAAAACGAGATGGATAAAAGGGAAAACAAGACATTTTGATTTTTTTGGGATTTGTGACCAGCGGTGTTTGAACAGAAACAGCACTCAAGTAAAAGTACTGTTACTTCATAATTTTAATGACTCAAGTAAAAGTACTCATAAAGTACTTGAGTGAAAGTAAAAAAGTTTATCACAAAAAACAACCCACGTGACAATGATGTCGCAGTTGTTACATACTGTACAATTTTATTGGTAATTATGACAATTTCTGTTAATTTACTCGACCGTTTGTTAATTTTCATGTACTGTATTTGTTGATTTCATTTTCAGCTTTGTTGGTTATATTGTACATTTTAAATTCACTTGATTATTTTTTTTGTGCATTTTGTTGTGGATTTTGTTCATTTTTGCTTAACATTTGTCAATTGACTTGATTGATTTGTGATTTTTTTTCCCATTTTGTTGTGCATTTGTTGGTTTGTTTCAATTTTGTTTGTTATGTTGTACATTTGAATTAATTTGATTTTTTTGGTCCTTTTTGCTCATTCTGTTGTGGCTTTTACCGTAGTTTAAAATTGAATTCAATAAGCAAAAATATGTACTTAATTATTTATGTCTTTATTTTTGCTCATTTTGTTGATTATTATGCTGCATTTTGTAGATTTATGTTTATTTATTTTTTCTTTTTTTATTAATTTACTTGATTTCTTCCATTGATTTTACTCCTACTCATGGATGTGGCCAAATGTAACTGAGTAGAAGTAAAAAAATTTCCACCACAAATGTAACTAAATACAAGTATTTTGTAAAACATCTACTCTCTGAAGTACATTTTTTGGAAAATATTACCCAAGTAACAGTAAATGCACTTGAGAACTAACAACTTCAGTAATAACCAACCATGGTCGAGGTAAAATAAATTAGTCCCGCCTCGTCGATTAGGCTGGCGTTAAGCCACACCCCCTCGTGGGGGAAAATGACTGCTCCCACAGAGTGTAATTTAGATAGTGGCACAAAACAAACTGAAAATAAAAAGCACCACGGTTAAATTAGCTTCTATATTCTCCTTTGATCCATGTAGACTTTATGTATGTGCACCGTGCTCGATTTACATTTAGATTTTAAAAAAATATGGCATGGTAGCTAACTTGAAAAACAAAAATGACCGGGATCAATATTATTAACGCCCAGAAGAACTGCCCTTTTTTTTTTAAGCATGGCACAAACCACTACTCTATCACTGAGTAGTGGTCTGAGTTACAGGTCGACCGATTATCGACTGGACCCATTATCGGCGCCGATATTTGGAATTTTGACATGTATCGGTATCAGTGTTTTTTAAATCTGACGCGCCGATATCGAGAAATCAATTAAAAACTGGGTTATTTTGGCTCAGCCGCCCCTCTCCCTCTCTCCTGCTGCTTCTGTCTCAGCATTGTCCGCCCACGGCGCCATCTGATTGGTTAAAACAAATCACAGTGTGTAAGCCGTGTGTGTGTCCTCACACACACACACACACACACACACGGCAAAGGTAGCGTTTTCTCATGTCCGGTCTGGCTGTAAACACTCAGCAGACTATTTATAAGCAATGGATTGAACGTACGTCATGTGGAGAATAGTGTCTTGTTTGCGTCAAAGTCACATGACAAACTCTGCAGCTCACGACTACTACAATAACTTGTGAGTCTAGGATCCATGCACTTCTGGACCCATTTATTTTCTATTTGTTTGGTTAAATAAACATGCTTTAGGCATTTAAACCAAGTTAAGTGTTTGTATTTTTCAATTTATTATTATTCAATTTTTTACACTTTTACTGCAAATGAATATCGGCTCCAAATATCGGTTATCAGCCTCCTTAGCTGCTAATAACCGGTATTGGTATTGGCCCTGAAAAACCCCTGTCGGTCGATCACTAGTCTGAGTGTGTGAACTGAATATTTACAGGTCTGGACTGAATTGTTAAGGTCTATGAAGGAGTCACAATGGAGTCATTTGAAGCTTTGGAAAATGCAATGTTCCTTGCAACGACCTCATTTTTTATTTTACTGCAGCTACAAGTAACACACTATACTGTACATAAGACTTACATCCCCCATCTGTCTTTTCTATTAGAAATTCTTATTAAAACTATACCAAAAGTCATAAAAAACACACATGAAAATGTCTACGTTGCAACAGTGTCAGAGAAACAGTTTTTCACAGACTCCCGTTGTAAACTGCTGCTGGGGGGGGAAGCAAAGTGTGGGGTCTCCTTACTGTACTAAGAGTGGAACAGAGTGGTTGATGCGTATGAACGTATGCTCTGGATGAAGTGCTTTCCCTGATCGGCTATGACCTACAGTTGAACTTTCACCTCTTCAGTGTATTCTGGCAGCTGATGTGGACAGAGCAAAGAACAAGCACAAGACTGAAATACTTCTCCTGTATATTTAGCGAGAAAGACTATTGTCAAACTTCGGATCTCCGTGGACTGCCCTACAGTGCATCACTGCTACAAAGAGGTGTTGACAGCGCTTCCTCTGGACAGACTGACTGACTCTGTTTACTCTATGAAAACACCACAAACCTGTTTAACAAAGTAATGGACCTTTGAGGTGCTGTCATTTAACACTGACACACTACCGATGAGGTAATGGACATGTTTGCTTTTACTTTTTATGTTTAATTGTACAATGAAAAAGGTGGTTCTTGTTCCTCCCATCGTGGGTTACATGTTGTATGAACCTGTCAGAACCCAAATAATTTAACTGACTCGCATAACGTTTCAGTCAACCAGCTCATAGAAAGAAAGATCGAGTCAGTCCACTGCAGCTGGGACAGACTGAGGTGAAGAGGATGTCCTCCAACGTGTCCACCCCAGCCTCCAGTGAGCCCAGCCTCCCTCCAACCACTGATCCAGCCTTTCTAACCAGTCTGTCCAGGCGCTTCACATCTCTCTGTCTGATGCTGCCTCCCCAGCAGACCGCAGCGTAAAGGAATACTCTGGCAGCCACTGACTGGTAAAACACATGCAGCATCTTAGGACAAACGTTAAAGAACCTGAACCTCCATAGGAAAAATAGACAACTCTGTCCCTTTCGATATGGGGCACATGTGTTCTGTGACAAATAAGATGATTTTTTTTTTAACTGAACATTTACCCAATAGTCACTTCAAGAAGGATTTGAGGCATCATTTGTAAATACATCAAAAATAAAAGACACGAGTTTGGATCTGAGAAGGATTGTTGATGGACACAAAGCAGGAGAAGAATATACAGTTATCAAATTATTGCCAAGTATCTATAACTGGAGTGAGAAGCATGAAAAATATTTTGAAAGGGGGAGGGATATGTACTAATTTGGACTTCAATTGTGGTCGATAGTAGAGCTTCAATAATTATTCACTCCGGATTATGACAGTGATGACTGTGTTGAAAATCCATAATCAGTATGAGCAGTTTTACATGATTCAGATCTCCCTCGAAGTCTAATCAATGGTTCCTCGTGCCATTTTCATCCCATCACGAAAACGTAACCAAAATCTGCACATTAATTTGTCAGTTCGAAAACGACTACAGATGAAAGCATAAGCTCCTTGGTAGAGTTAAAAATGCTCCCTCTGCAGATTTCCCTTAACAAGTATCCATCATATTCCTGTGTCTCCGTGTTCTTTCATGCTGGTTTTACCAGATTCTAATAGTGATACATTTCGCAGCATATAATAGTAAGTGGACATTCAACATCTGAATGCGGCTGAGCATCTTGTTCAGCAGCCTGTTCTTTTCACTGGACATGATCCCTTTGCTAAAAATATAGAGAAACAGCTCTTGCCTGTCTGCAGCGGCCTCTGCACATTTCATTCTCCTCCACCGAGAGCCCGGATAGCACTGTTAAACCATGAAGCTGGAGACCACACTGTGAGAATGAAGCTACTTCTCAGGAGTTGGACTTTTTTATTTCGTGTTTGTGCATGAAAGCACTGTTGAGTCTGTTAAAAAAAAGGCTGAAATTACTGAAATGAAGAGTTTTGGTTGAATTAAAATGCAGCTAATTGAGAGTAAAAGGGACCATTTCCCTCTCTAGCATCACCACTTGTTGGTGGTTTGGGTTTATAATTAAACTTTTTTTTTGTGTTGGCATTCTGTGATATTTTGTTCTCCCATCTCAGGATCAAACTGCATGATCTTTTCATTCAATAAATTTGAGAAGTTGAACATTTCCTTGACTTTGGGTCCTGGCTCGTCATGAAGGGCTGATTGTGGATCCGGAAGCAGGACCAGTTCAGAACCACTGCTCTATACGCTTTAATTATATGTGCTTTAATCTAATTTAAATCATTAAAGTAGCCCACATTTCCCTTCCAAAATGTCAGTAAATTATCGCAGTAAATGTCAAATCATCATTTCTTTTAAGTTAAATGTTTAAATAACCAGGCAGTAAATTATTCATAAAAAGGTGTAATGAGATGGAGAATTGTGTATGAAATGCGAAACACAATGAAAATGACTGAAAAGGCAAAACGAGAAGGGAAAAGATGAAACAAGATGAAATGGTATAAAAGACCCAGCAACAATATAAAAAGGCAGAAGATGAAAATGATGTAAAAGGTGAAATGATACGACGAAATGACGACAAAAATGATGGAAGAGATGAAAGAAGCAGAAAACAGTGTGAAGGGCTGAAGACTATCAAAGAAACAAATGTACAAAATGCAAAAACACAACATTTTAGAGCTTATTTGATTCTTTTTTCTTTTTGTAGCGGAAAATATCAACAACAAAAGGCAAATTAATATCACAATGTCACCATCCAGCCTTAGAAGGAAGTCAGAGTTAACTAAGATCGCCCTGATTCTACACGTTCACAGACCTAGACAGAATTTTCTTTAGCATGTCCGACTCTTCTATTTTGCATTTCAAATACATCCACTGGCCACTTTATTAGGCACGCCTTCCTAGTGCCTTCAGAAATGCCTTATTCTCCATGGCATAGATTCAACAAGGTGCTGCAAACATTCCTCAAGATTTTGGTCCATATCGGCATGATTGCATCATGCAGTTGCTGCACCGTTGTCAGCTACACATGCATGATGGGAACCTCCTGTTCCACCACATCACAAACGTGACCACTTGGATGGAGGACGGGTGGAGTCAGAGATGGGTCGTACTCCTGTGCACTTACTTGAGTAGCTTTTTCAAAAATATGCACTTCTGAGAGTAGCTGTTTTGCAAAATGCTTTCTACCCTTAGTCACATTTCTGATGAAAAAAATGTACTTATACGCAGTTACATTTGGCCACTGCTCAATGAGTCTCAGCTCTTTTTATGCTCCTAGAATATCAAAAAAAATAAGCAAAGATTAGCAAAATAATCAAGAAAATGAACAGAATGACCAAAAATAGGCAATGCATTGGAGATTTTCCTCTTCTCTTAAAGGAAGCTTTTCCTCCCCCGTCGCCCTCGTCTTGCTGTCTGTGTTTCTGTTGGGTTTACTCTCTGTATAGTCTTGAGGTCTTGACCTTGTATTGTGTAGCGCCTAGAGATAATTGTCAATTATCACTGGTGCTATACAAATAAAACTGAATTCAAATAAAATATTAACAAAATAAGTCAAACAAATTACAAAGTATCAAAGTAAATAAAATGAGCAACATAATGAACACAATATTAGAAATGAACAAAGTAAGTGAAAAAAATCAACCAAGTAAAAAGCAAAAATAAGCTAAATACTATGGTGGTGCACTGCATTCACTGAAGAAAAATATTTTTAGAATTTTTCTTCATTATTTCGGAATTACGAGAAAAGTGAAGGCTCTCAGTAATCCCACCCCTGATACACAGTGGCAATTCTAGGGTATGTTGGGGCCCTAGGCAAAAATTCACAGGGGGCCCCCTTCAATCAGCATTCATCTCCATTATGTTAAAAACAACCCAAGAAAACTGCTGTTTGTGAAGTTTTGCAGCTCTCCGAGGCCCCCCTATTGGCCCGGGGCCCCAAGCAGTCGCCTGGTTTGCCTGGTGACATGCAGCGCCTCTGATACAGACAGCAGGGAATATGGCACTATCAGATTTAATCTGTTCTTACTTCTTTTTTGGACTGACACACTGGGAAATATTAACGTTTCTTCATGAGGAAGGCAGTAATATTAGTATGTAACACGATTAAGACGCCTCAAATCATTGGGATTGTTCGGGGGGAGGGCCGCTCCGGTCGCTCTCTTCCTGCAGGACCAGTACAGGATGCTTCATGGATATAAAAATATACATTTAAAATGCATCCAAGCTGGTGTTGTAATAATGAGATATGCATCTTATAATTTTTTTTTGTTCAATGAATGCAATGCACTTCTGTGAAATACAGCATGTTAGGCTAATAAATGAATTACACCTCACAAGTTACTCACCACTTGAGTAGTTTTTTAATTTGATATTTTTTACTCTTACTCAAACACTTATCATTAGGAGTACTTCTACTTAAGTCACTATTATTATATAGTGACAGTACTTTTCCTGGAGTACTATTTCTGTTTACTCTGCACACCTCAGGGTGGAGTACAGTGAACTCATCGTCATGTTCAAGCCACCAGTTTGAGACGATTTGAGCTTTGTCACACTGTGGATTTTCCTGCTGGAAGCAGCAGCAGGACAGCTATGATTTATGACATCATAGGTCATAACCAGTCATCGTCCAGCTAAAAAGGCATTAGTCCCGCCCTCAGGCGCCTGTAGAATTCTAAATGTTAAACCATCACAAGTTAAAACCAATCATATTCAAGCTAAAACTGCCAACATTCTCAATATTTGTGTTTTTTAAGAAAATGATCCATGGAGAATTTACTGCAACCTTGTGTCACTTTATGAGCCCATGTCACCTTGGGAATGACCTGGAGTTTGGCCAATTAGAGTGTTTCTTTCAGAAAACCAAGGAAAAGTCAAAACATACACTATTTTATCAAAACCTTTACAGAAGTCTTAAATAAACTCATATCAGTGACACGGTATGAGCATAAAGTGTTATAATATGGGACCTTTAAAAATCGTGAATCTCTGAATACTGAGTGTACGGGATAGGTGTTGAAAATATGTTGTTTCAATATAATATAATAATCATAATAACATAGCTTAAGCTCTTTTTATTTAGTGACATGAATGGCAGCATTTTTGCACTTTTAAAAATTATTTTATGTCATTTTTGTCTTGAATGGAATTTCATGTTTTCATCTTGTTTTTTTTTTGCACCTTTTGCCGTTTTACTGTCGTTTTAAGTTGGTTTTCTCTTTTGCACTTTTGTTACGTAGCTCATCCAGTCTTTTGCAATGCTTTGCTTTTGTCTTTTTACATCTTCTGTTTTGTCTTTTTCTATCCTTGATATATGCTGATTTATGCCGTTTTTGTCTTTGTGCATGTGTCTCCCATTTCTTTGTGCGTTTTCTTGTGTTTTGACAAATTTTACATCCTTCTTGTTGCATACGTACTTACAAATGATATAAAACTGTAAATAAATCTCTGAGGACTAAACTGAGCCTTTAAACTTGTACAGAACAACCACTTGACATACGTGGCGGTAATTATCCATATTAACTGATATGTTTTCATCATCCTTTTCTCAATCACACATCAGGTCAGTAATAATTCTGTCAAAGTGTGAGTGTATGGAACAAACCATGCAAACAGATGGAAGCTGGTGAAATTGAGTGCACTGCAGGCATTTCTTTTTTCCTGCAGATGATCTGATAGTTTAGATGCGATGGAATCAATTGAAACAGCTGCGTTTTCCCTCTGACCACAGCGTCACTCTGGATGAGGAACACACTAACTATTCGCATCGCTGCCTTTCAGGTCCACAGGGATTTCAAGCGGATGAGTTTCACTTTAAAGTGAGTTCCCTCATTTAACGGAGACACTTTTCAAACCATACCAGGTGCTTATTGTGACCAGCCTGTTGAAATAATTGGTATGTGGAGTCTGTTTCGAGAACATCCTACCCTTAAAATGCACAGGGGAGGAGTGGGCGGCAAATAAATGTGCCTCTTCGGGGTTTTTTTTTTGTACAAAGGAAAACACACACACAGACACACACACACACACACACAGGGATCACAGACTGTAACACACCCAGCAATCAACCCTCTGTAGCCCGTACGATTACACTGCAGCCTTACGTCTCTGTCCACTCTGTTATACATTATGTATATAACGACCTTCATATGTATGAAATATGTAACAGAATGGACAGAGACTTGAGACCAAACCGCTACAAAGGCAACAGTGAAGAAACTCTACTAACACTGAAAATTTTTATTCTTTTTCTTGATCATTTTCTTCCTTTTTTGGGGTCATTTTATGATAATTTTTTTGTTCATTTTTCTCCTTATTTTGTTCATTTATGTACACTTTATTATATTATTCAACTTTAATCCATTCTGGCTTATTTTCTTGAATATTTTGTGCATGTTTAAATTATTTTTGCTAGTTTTATCTTTCTTTTCGTTTTTTGAATATATTTGTTCCTCTATTCATTCACTTTCTCATTGTCTTGTTGTTCTTGATATATTCATTTATTTTGCTTATGAGACTGTTTTTTTATAACATTGTTCATTTGAATTAATGTCTGATTTTCTTACTGTGGCTCCTCCTTATACTTTGTCTAATTAAAGAAAATGACAAGAATCATTGAAAAAATAAGACAAAATAAACTTAGTGAAGCTATTTTGTTCACTTCCTTGGATATGACTTAACCTTGGTAATTTTTGGTTATGCCCTTGATTATTTTCCTAGTTTTTTGTTCATGTTTTTTATTATTTTGGTCACCGACTGACATTTCTGTCTAGATTTTGGAGTTACTACAAACTCAACAGGCCATTTTATCCTTGAAATAAAACATGACTCATTACTCGTGTTTTATAGTCTTAACTCAGTTTAAACCTACAGCTTTGTCTCGAGAAGAGTGTTTCCCAAACTTAGGGTCGGGGACAAAAATGTAGCCTTTTTTTATTATGCTGCCTATTAGTTGATTATTTTGTCATTTTTCTGGTTTACTCTGGTCACTTTTGTTCATTTGTCTTAATTTTCTTGATTATTTTGTTAGGTTTCTCTTCCTTTTAATGCATTTGTGGATTATTTAGCAATTATTTTGTTTACTTCCTCCCTTTAATTTGCTCATTTTTTGCATTATTTTCTTTTTTTGCGAAATTCTTTCTTTGTTTTTTCGTTCATTCATCATATTTTGTTAATTTTCTTCATTGTTATTCATGCTTGTAAATTTTCTTTGTCATTGTGTTGATTTTTTTGGTCTGATTCGTTCTTCAACACAGTCATTTGACATATTGTTTTGCTCTTTTTGTTCTTAAATCTGTTTTTTGTTCATTCTGAATTATTTTGTTGACTTATTGCTTACTTTGTTCATATGCCTAGACAACATTAAATCAAAATGGACAACATAAGAACAAAATCAGTTCTTGGACATGGATTCCATTTTGTTTACTTTGTTACATTTTGACGGTTGTTCATATGTTGTTAATTTTCTTGATTATTTTGGTGATTTGAGTGATTCTTCTTAATTTTCTTCATTTTTCTAGTAATTTTTGTTATATTTTTGTTTGTTTTTTTATTCACTTACTGTTAAACTGTTGATTTCTCATTCTATTCTTTTTTCCATCTGGAGCCTATTCCAGCTTACACATGAATTTGTTCTTTTTTGGTCCATTTTGTTTATTAATTAGTACATTTTGTGCATTATTTTCTTAATTCAGTGTTCACTTTGTATGCGGCCTTTAAATCACTCATTATTAAATCAAAATGAACAAAACAAACATCTTTTTTGACCATTTTGTTCATTTCTGTTCAATGTCTCCTTGTCTCACTTTTTATTAATTTTATTTTTTCTTATTTCTATTAATTTTCTTAATTATTCTATTTGTTTTGTTTTAATTTTTATAAAAATCTCTTCCTTATTTTATCCATGTTTGTCTAATTCATTCTTTAATTTGTTCATTTTATACCTTAATTTGTTCTTTTTGTCCATCTCCTTCCTTTTACACATGAATTTAGTTTTTTGTGTCCAGTTTCTTTAGTAATTTTTTGGTTTTGTGAATCAAAAATTAACAAAATTAGCTAAAATCTTCATTCTTTGTCTCATTTATTTTGACCACTTTGTTTCATTCATTTTCACATTCCTATTAGTTTTCTTAATTTCTTTGTAGATTTTTGTAAAAAAAATCTTTATTTTGCCCATTTTTTGGTATAATTCATTCTTTCATTTGTTACTTTTATACATGAATTTGTCCATTTTGTTCTCTTTATAGATGAATTTGTACTTTTTTAAAATTTGTTCATTTCTCTGTATCATTTTATGAATTTAGTGCTTACATTGTTCATATGCTGGCCTTCACAAATCAAATCAAAATGAACGAGAATAAAGTCAGTTAAACCTTCATTCTTATTCTCATCTATTACATCATCTTTATGTTACATAGGTTAATTTACAGTATAACTTCTGGATATCATGTTTATTTCAATGTACGATGAATTGTCTCACATTTGTGTCCCAAGGAGTCAGCAAATATCGTTTTGGGGTCTTCAGCCACAAAAAGGAAACTGCAGCTCAACCCATTCAGTAACATTCTTCCCTTATTTGTCACAGTCATCGAGGCAATTTCCAACAGACATGAACACGTACGAAAGCATCTCAGTCCGAGCGGACGCAGAGCATGAAAATTTATTTAATCACCAGAGCAGAGCCTTGAGTTGAAGGGCGATCACGAGTTAATTATGGAATTAAACATTTAGCAGCATAAAAGGCCCGTGCCACACGTGTTAACACCAAAAGTTATTCTGAGGTCATGCCCCGCCTGGTTCATTATAACAGAGAAGAGACAAGATCCTATTACTTTCTAAACACATACTGTACTGAGTGTTTGGCATTTACCTCAGATGACTTTAATGCACTGTAAATACGGACAGCGCGAGGAAATAAAGAGGAGAAAAACACTCAAACATGGATGATATGCGGACTTTCTTCACAGCAGTTACAGAGTGCGAACATAAACGTTTGTCGTCCAGTGAAACCTAGCGACGGTGACACTAATCTCGGCTCTGAGAAGACGCCGCGACGGTACAGATCTACTCAAATGACGGCCGGTGGAAACACACATGGGCCGAGGGAAACAAATGTTACACCCTGTGACACTGCAGAGAAAGTTGAAGCGTGTTAGGATATCAGCGCAGTGGAACTCACACTGGACTTTTCAAATCCTCAAACTGGCTTGTGGCAACTTTTGAGTTAAATAAATTGAAACACGCAATAATATGAGAGTCCATTTTCTTCATTTCAGAGACAGGATTTAATACAGTGAACACAGTCGGCACTGCTACTGCACATTTACAAATCTGAATTTAGATCCTGGTAATAAAACAATAATTGCCCTTATTGTGAAATGCTTTTTTCATTTTGTCTTTGGGGTTTATTTGGTTTTCTGTATCAGCTAAATTACCTTCAGCATGTTTTTATCTAGCTGTACGAGAGCCAGTGGGCAAGGACCAGGGCTGTGCCACGAAGCCACTGCAGAAAAAAGTTGAAATCGTCCCGTTGAGTTCCACCGGGCTTCACTCAAACGATAACATTTTCTCAATCGTTTTATTTGGACCCTTTAATAAGTGACCTTGTCCGACTTTACATTTTTTTTCTCCATTATTAAGACATTGTGGCAAGCAGAAAGCGTTGACGTCTTCTACGTGATTGACAGGTCCGTAGAACAACCTCCTGCGGAGTCATGCTGAACGCGGACTTTCGTATTTCCCGCTGATTTAGTAGCTTCGTAGCTGTGTTTCTGAGGCAACACTTACAACTCAGTAAAAGAACTTTGTTATCGCATCAGTAAAGCTGCATCCAGCATAATCAGTATCAATACTTTCAACATGGATGGACTTTTTTATATGCTGCCAAGTGTGTTTTTATTACGCAGCACTACGAGATTTGCTTTATTCAGACGGAAAGTGCAACATAAAGAAAATACATTATAATTATTAGCATTATTATAATCTACAGACTTGTTTCCCACCTGCAGCTCTGCCCCATTGATCCGAATATGGTCACTTCCTGCACTTGGCTCCAAACTGTCAACCAGGAAGTCACAACTCCGTTCACTCATCCACTGGCATCGAGAGCACAAACAAAACAGAACAAATACATACTGAAGGTGTCTTTGCCAGAGGCTTCGCCGTTTGATTGATTCAGCCTCGGTTCCACTCACACTCCACATGTAAGTCCATTTTTGGATCAGAGCAGGCAGTGGTACTAGTACTGCAATGCTTAGGGGCTCCTTCTTTCAGCTATGGGTGGCATCATTTTTTCTTTTAAATACTATAAAAGATAGCCTAGCGTTGATGTGGATGTTAAAATCACCTAAATCCCGGTTCCGATGAAGATGTTCCTCCTAGAATCATTTCTCACTGCTGTCACCAAATCGAACTGGAATGTCCGCCTCAATCTAGGAGGTTGTAAAAGTGTCCTCACATGCTGTGAAGTGCTTTATGGTGGAAGAGTCCATAAAAAGTAGATATTGTGACAATTCATAAAGATATCTGTACGATTAGGTCCCAAGGAGACACCGGATTTCTCTACGGGGTCTTGAGCTGAAAAAGTCTAAAATCGATCATTCCTGGTTGCAACTCGATTTCTAAATGCTTCACATGAAAAAAGACAATGAAACTACGTAATCATTAGTCGCAGCTCTTTACTTGATAAGTATCGATCTAATCATGTTGACCCAGCTGAGTAACAGTATTGATCTATTGATTTATAGATTTTAGATTCATCAATTACATCAAGCTTTGTTTGTGCGTCGGGTTTCAGTTCAGTGCTTCAAACAAACTGCCACTCTGGGATCCATTAAGTGGTTGCCATGGTAATGTATTAAAGGTTCCATACTGTAAAAATCTATTTTTTGGCTTCAAAGCTCAAATGAATTCTCTGTGATGTAAAAAACAAAAAAAGCCATGAAAATAAGGACTTGTTCCAGTTCTGCAAGTCCTGAGAAATTCATTAAAAAAAGGTGTGTTTACGGTAGACATCGTATCAGAGTATGAATCCCGGTCACCTTGGGAACGACCTGTGGTTCAACCATAGTCTGTATATATTATGGACAAAATGACCGTGACGTCACCCATTAGTGTCTGAAAGGTCGTTTTGAGGCCAATCAACTTGTCACTTCCTGGACGACATGTTGGAGCCAAAAACAGAATGTAACCATATCTGGAATATATTACAGCATAATACCCTGCCTTTAAATGGGTATTTTAGTCATTTTTCAGTGTTTGTATAATTATTATAGACCATTTTTGGTGATTTTGTTATTCATTTTGTTTTGTTACTTATTTGCAGCAGGAGAAACACCCGACATGTCTGGAGGAGAGGTATCGCAGGTCGTTCCCCCTGCTGCTGTTAGACTGTCTCAGTAGACCACTCCACATGTAACGTGTTACGAAATCAATGTGCAATATTCAATGTTATATCACTCACCACTGCACAGTACAACGTGCAATATTTCAGTACAATATTTCCCTGTTTACACTGTAAATAACTTAAATATTTTAGAAATACCATATACTTAATAACACCCTGTACCATACAGCATACTGCTGCCTATTTATTACAATACAGCCTTTACTATTTATTGATACTGTTCATTTCTCATTTTTTATTTTTTTATTCCCATTTTTTATAGCACGTATCCTGCTGCCCTTACTGCTGTAACTCTGTGAATTTCCCCACTGTGGGACTAGCAAAGGTTTATCTTATCTTATCTTAGAAGAGGTTTATATATCAGATACACATTGTGCCTGCACACCACGCGCTTCGGTGCGGTTTGGCTGCCGTCGCTCCTGTTTGGGGACATTTCAGCCTCCCGGCGAAATATGCAAATGAGCTAAGACAAGTGGATAAGAAGAAGGCAGTGTGTCGGGATTGTTCAGTAGAGATCGGGTTTTGGCTTTAAGAATTTTTTATTGATTGAAGTGTTTATGTTTCATTTTAAATGTTACTAAAGCTGTTCTTATTTACACAAATGATGAGGAGTTATGTTTTTGTTCCCTTACTACTTTGGCATATCGTGACACGCCTAATAAATACTGTAAGTATTACACATCAGGTAATAGATATGTGAAACTAACACAGTGGTAAATATAATGAGACAGAAAGTCAAATTAACAACATAAAAAATAAGCGATGAAAAAGCATTTTGATAAACTATTTGAATGGCTGTTATTTCAGCGCTGATTACCCTTAACCGTTGGCAGAAATCCATTGATAATCGGCACGGATTGCTTCCACGCTTTTACAGTAATGGCTCTGTTATTAGTGCTGCGCTGCTATTTAATGACGGGTAGTGGTGTGACTCATTACACCATTTCTGCATTAGCTTTTATGACATTTATGATGCTTCAGCGAGGTGGGGTGCGGTTTGTCGCATCAAAGAGCGAATTAGGCAAAAGGGGTCAAGTGTCAGCGTGGACGTCTGAGGAAACGCTGGAGATTAATGTTCAACTACAGTGAAGAGCTGTGTCAAAGAGTGACCCAACACATTTCTGCTTTGGCTCTGGCTCTACTTTTGCTTCAGTGCAGCCCTGAATAAAGGAGACAGGTATAAAACAGAGGCAGGTTATTTATACTGTAGTGTGAAAAAAGGGCATTACTGTACATACAGACTCATTTGAGCTGCGGGGGATTATTGTTTATTAAAATGCAAAGGATACGAGCAGAATGATCAGTGGTCGGTAAACAGAAATTGTACTCATGTCTTGTTATTTTATACTAACAATGAATCAAGTAGAGGGACTCTTTTTTTTGCTTATTTTGTTGCTTTTTTGTTCACTTTTTTTGGCCATTTAAGTGATTATTTTGTTCATTTCAACTCATTGTGTTGAATATTTTATTCTTATGTGCTTATTGTGCTACTTTTTTTTTTACATTTGCTTGATTATTTTGTTCATTTTTGTCCCATGTTGCTGCTTATTTTGTTAGTTTTTCTTCAATTGTGCTTATTTTGGTCATTTTTGTTAAGCTCTTTAATATTTTTGTTGATCTATTGTGCACTGTTGTTTATTTTCTTGCTAATTTTGATCTTTTTTTGCTACTTTTTCATGTTAATATTAATTTACCAAATTTTTGTGTTCATTCTCACTCATTTGCATATTGCAGTCTGTTGCTGATTTTATTTGTGTATTATTGGATTACTTTTTTTTAAATTGCTTGTTAAGTTAGTTCATTTTCTCTTGTTTGTACCATACTTTTCAATTATTCATTTTATTTGTTCTTTATTACTCCTTTTGTTGCTTAGTTTATTCATCTTGATGATTAACTTGTTTATTGTTTTGCAAATTTTGTACATTTTTTTTCCCATTTTTCGTCACAAAGTCTTTGTAAAACCCAAGTCAGTATAAATGGACTCCTGCTCACTGAGGTGTGGTCAAATGAGTTAGAAGTACAGATTTTAATCACAAATATAAGTAAGAGGAAAAAGAATTGTGTGATAAAACTACTCCCAGAAGTACTCCGGTACATGTCACTGAGTAAATCTACTCGAGTACTACACATGTCTGACGTGGAACCGCTTAAACTTCAAAACTGCAACCAACAGACTAGGGTTTTAATAGAATACTGAGGATACATTAAAGCAACATTCTGGGATCCTGGTGATTTTTTTTCTCACCATTTTCTGCTTCGTGTGTAACAATTTAAGGTGGAAATATCTTATGAAACAAACTCACATCAACAATAAGTTAATCGTTATTAGTTTATAAACCATCAACAGGTTGTGTCTCCGCAATTTTCTGAAAATTTAAAAGGAGATATATGTCATCTCATCTTTTTAAAACAAGTCTAAGGAGGTCTAAGAATACTGTCAATGCCTCAAAATTCTCACTCAAAGGAGGAGAAACAGCCACTTTGCATGTAACTGGACTGGAAAAAAACTCATTTGGATTTCAATATATTTGTGATGTCACAACTATACAATCACTGTCTTTAGTCAAGACTTCCAGGATGAGCAGAAACACTAAATTCATCCTGGTATAATGTGCTGGTGACATGGCCGAGGCAGGAAATGGGTGTGGTGAGCAGCAGCTTATTTGCATTTAAACTTGTTGAAAGAGGCTCAATATGTTTCCTTTAAAACACATAGGTGTGTACTGAATGTTTTACCGACGCTGAATGATGACTATAAGAGGACTTTGACATTTCGGAAATGTATTATTTATTTATTTATAACAAAATTTAAAACAAAAAGAAAGAACAAAACTTTGGCAGAAATAAGACTCTGTGAAGTTCAAAAAGGGTGTAGGATGAAGTCAAACACTTATCTAGTCCTAACCCTTTTTTTTTTACCAAATTATAAACCAATAATTTAAAGATTAAACAGATGAAAAACTTATCACATTTGTTTGATGTTGCTGTGCCTCCTTAAAACGTACAGAAGATTTAAAGAAAGTTCACTTTAAGTCTTGTTTACATTTGAAGAGAATGTGCATGATGTGTTTCTATAAATGGATTCGGATCAAATAAACCCAACTGCATAACATTGTCAGAAGGTGGCGCTGTGGGGTATGACACTAATGGCTCTGATGCACAGAGTAATTAGCGCCAGAATGTTTTTCATGGATGACACAGGAATAATAACCATCCTTGGCAGTAATTTCGGTGGTCACACTTCAGCATAGGCCACGCATATTAACCTTTAATTAGTTGCTATTAGCATTTTATTTGTACTGTACTGGCTGTTTATTAGGGTCAGGGGTTACCGTTAGGGTTCCCCATTCTAAAATGTTACATGTTGTTTCCTCATCAGTCCAAACCTGAACCACCAGTCATTCGTTTACACATTATTGGAATATCTGCGAATATGCTGGAAACAAAAATGTGACATAAATGTTTGCCACCTCAAAATTCATTCAAAAACACGTTTCCCTTTTCTTCACGTGCACTGACTGTTCTCTGCAAAATGTCAAAAGAGTAAATGTAAAATGTTAATTAAATGCAAAAGTGAAAAAAAGACTGTGGCAAAATTAAAGACATGTTGTCCTTTTCATAACCCTTTCCTAATGCAAAACTTCAAAATGTGCGTTAAATATGTTTATAGAAACAGACCCTATGGGACTTTGCTCATGGACAAGATTTAGTGTCATATTACAGAAATATATAAAGGCAAAAGACCCACATCTGACCGACATCACAGTGTTTTCACGGCGCAGACAAATGCACATGGTCTCAACCTTAAGAGTGACATGACATATCCCCCGCAACTCCCAAAATCTACACCTGCATGTGAATTTAGTAATAAAAAAATGACATTTCAACCGAGATCAGTCAAACGTGTCACTACTTAAAGAGACTGTTTAAAGTGAGAAGTTTTAACGATTGTTTTTCGTTAAATGCCGGCAGACATTTGACTTTGACAGCTTAAATTACTGTGTCATGCACAAAATTATGCCCTTTCATAATTTTGCTAAACAAGACACCATTAATCAACAAAGGCAACCAGATCCCAACATAAATTACACAAACAAACAAAGCCTCCTGATGTTTCTGCCAAGCTTTTGGAACAGAAACCTCACTCATTCTGTTTTCTCATCATCAGAGCAACTTTTCTTGATTACGGACAGCCGCTGCGTTACATAATGACATTTGCAGCTCATCGTAATAATGACAACACAGAAGAAGAAAAGGCGACTGGTTTCTCAGCTTCAGACGATTCACAGAATCCACACCGCCTGTCATCTTCCTCAACGTTTTTAGATTCACCGATTTCAAGGGCCAGAGGCATCGTTCCTGTTCGCAACTGTGCAGTTTCAGTCCTGTGTCAGTCAAAAGTTTGGACACACATTCCCCTTCAGTGTTTTTTTTCTTTGTTATTTTCAACATTGTACATTAACAGTGAAGGAATCCATAGAGTGACAGAAGACGCAGGGTGGGTACAGAGTCAAAAGCTGTATGAGTGTTAGTACAACTATGGTACGAATCCAGACTATGGCAAACAGGGAGAAAGGACACTCCGTCACTACGATCTCATCAGATTGTACCCTGGAACAGGTCGTGAGCTGTGTCAAGAGTTAGTTTGGGCCATTTCTTGCCTTCTTTATCTGTCTTAGATCAGCGTTTCCCAAACACTGGGTCAGGACCCACTAGTAGGTTGCTGGTGAATGTATTTGGGTCACAGAACAAATTGGCATTTCAAGCAAGTGAGGACTATTTCTACTTCTGTCCACTATTTTTGATATTGAATATTTGTTTTGTTCTGATTATTGTGATTATAAAGCACTTGAGAATGAATGAGATTCTGTTTCCTTTGCCTAAATCCATTTATTGAGTATTACAGCATTGGTAAGTCTTAAAAAGCACATATATTAAACAAAACTTATTTCTTTGGCCTACATCTCCTCATAATGAGTCATTTGTTTTGATCTACATAATAATGTGAGTCTTTTGTTTATGAAATAGCAGTTAAAATGGTCAAGAATATTCATTTATGCACAAATTCACCCCTTCATGTTTTCTAATTTTGTGGTTTGGGTCAAGGACAGTTGTGATTTCTAAAAATTGGGTCCCCAGAAAAATGTTTGAGAATGACACCTTTAGACCATTGGTTGGTGGGTACAGCGTCAACAGCCAAGTTAGTGTTACTACAACCACTGTACAAATCTATATTACGACTGGGAACACACAGTTAAATATATAGAAAAGACAGATTGCCGTTATTTTTAGAAACGAAGGTGAGTCAGTCTGAAAAGTCTCAAAAACGAATGTGTCCCTAGCTCTCATGAGGAGCGTCCCCAGTTCCTGAGGCTGATCAGTCTAATAACGGTGGTCGTACTTTCCTGGGACGGTCCTCGTGAGTGTTTTTTCACAGATTTGATGTCGTCAGTATTCATGCATAACACTGAAAAATATTAACTACAGGAAACAGTGAAAGAGTCTCCAAACATGGGACTAGTTGTGTAGTTGCCTAGTTTTACATCACACTAGTTTAACCTACACAAAGACCTTAGGAGGAGTTGGTTGGAAAAAAAAACATCACTTCGTAGTACATTTACTACTATTATTTTTCCTTATAGACAGACAAAGGTTGTCTTCCACAGAAGACAACTCCCATTTTTTTATTTTAAAACACACTTTGCTGCTTTTACCACTGTTTCATCCGTTGCTCACTATCATGTAGGAGCTGCAGAGCTTTATCTATGAAGTCATGATCACATCATCCCTTATGAGCTCATTGGTTTTATGGCAAACTGAAGGGGGGGGGGTGTAATTGCTTTGGCATTTGTGGAGCAGTTTCATTTACCTGAACAAAACAGTGAGTTCAGGGGACGACTCTTCCTCCTCATTTGACAGTGTTTGTTTATTTGATTTGTTTCAAGTAGCCTGCTCAATCTCCTGTATGAATCACACTCAAAACAGGAAATTGCACCTCCAACTAATGCCACAGGCTTACGTGCCATAAAGTTTGCACCCCCCCACCCCCTTTCACACACACAAACACACAGCCCAGGATCCAGGTGAACATCCACGCAGCCAGTCATGATATCCGTGCGCTCTCAGGCTGCTACGTCCCTATCGTTGACCTTGTTTCAGTCTATTCCGCGGACACGGACCTATTATCGCGTTGGCGCTGCACTTTCGCGGCCACTACTGCTGCTGCTGCTGGTAGCTGAAGGTGGGGAGGGGGAGGGGGGGCTATGATAACACACATTGCACTGGCAGTCCGACTGAGTACCAACCACTCCCTGGGAATCTCCTTCATCATCATCATGGCCATTATCTTCGTCCTCCACATAGAAAACACACACAGCAGCCCATGCAAGCTCCCGATTATGAGAAGGGGGAAAAAAACCTCAATGGGGAAAGATAAGCATCTGCTACTTACCGTAACGTAGCTTTCGGTGGCAGCCACTATCTCGTCTAATTTTTCCGCGCAGCCAGTCGGGGCACCTTGTTTTCCAAACGCGAAGGCTAGGTAAGGGAAGTCAGCCCCGTCCGATGCGGCTGCAACTAGAGGAAATACGCACGAATGTCGCCGACGTTTCCACTCGAGGGAACCCCTTTAACAGCGACGAGACTGGGAGAGAAAAGACGGAGCAAACAACTCTGCTCTGGCAGAAAAGAAACGCAGGCTTTTTCCAGATCGCTCTCGCTCCCTCCCTCCTCCCCCCCATCCCATCCACTCTTCCATCCTTGCAAACCGGGAGATACTGGAGCTCGCACACGCACGTCGCTGTATCCGTCACTTGGCATGAAGACTGTGCGCAGCTTTTCAGTCAGAACAGCGCAAGCGAACAACAACTAGCCCCACAACATGACTGACTGCAGCGCTGACAGACGGGGGTGGGCTGGCTGGCTGCATGGGCCCCCTCCTCTTGGCAAAGTCCGCAAATCCACGGAAGAGGCAGAGTGTGAGAGAGAGAGAAGAAGAAGTAGAAGAATCCACGGCGCTTGTTGAAATCACACAAGATACAAATGTGTTTTTTTATATATAACGGCGACAAGAACATCCTCATCCGACTTCTGTGCTGGAGCATGTGATGGCAACATGGTGAGGCTTTTAAAGGGGTATCCACGCGTAACTGCAGCCACGAGTTGTCTCGTTGGATCCACTCCGGTAACTTTTTGTGCCGTGCGCCGAGCGATTAATTGGACACGACGGTGACCGGTGGAGCGGCGTGTTCACGCCTGTAAAATACACGAGCCGCTGTCTGTCAAGTTAGACAAAAACACAGGTCCCGTGCTGTCAGGAGGCATCGTGGTAAAAATGAAAGCTGTGAAAATGTACACGGCCACAGTCCTGTTAACCCTGAGAAATCCTCACAGCAGCAAAAAACAAGCTATTTCATTCTTCTGGTGATTTATGACATCACTTGTTATAACCCGTCATATTTAAACTTAGATGCATTGGTCCCACATCCGTGAGCAAGTACAGTTCTAAATATTAAAACATCTTTAAGTTTCAATATAACAAGCCTATTCAAGCCTATAATTAGCCCCACCCACATGAGCAGCTGAGAGGCTGGTGGAAAACCAACAGACTTTATTTTGTCAACACCCTAACAGAAGTCTTTCATAGACACATACAAGTGCTACAAATATAACTTAAGTTATGCGACCTTTAAAACTGTGATCTCCGACATTACAAGTCAGAACAATCATAGCCAACCAAGCTTATGTGCATTAGCTCCACCCCCATGAGCCAGCAGAATTCAATTCAATTTTATTTGTATAATCGATGATTATCTCTAGGCGCTTCACAATTCAAGGCCGAGTCCTCAAGACTATACAGAGAGTAAACCCAACAGAACCACAGAGAGTAAGACAAGGGTGAGGGGGGGAGGAAAAACTTCCTTTAACGGAAGAGGAAAACCTCCAGCAGAACCAGCGGCTCAGGGTAGGCGGCCATCTG
>JAQQAE010002336.1:0-22588 GCA_029823295.1 Pseudamia nigra
ATATTTTCTTTTAAATGAAGCTTTCTTTTTGCTAGCAGTCTGCGACGCCTCCGCGGTCTCATTTGCTCGTTTCCTCCTGAAAAATCTCTCCAGTGAGTTTTGTTTTTGACTCATTTTTTTCAAGGGCTAATGTGTGAAATGATCCAACAGAGTCAAGTGCGGCAGTAAGGCGAAGGTCGTTTTTCAAAATAAGATCCGGAAGCTCTAATAAAAAAACTATAATTTGTACCATGAAATATTTTGTTTGCGGACTGGTATCAAATGGTCCACGGACCGGTACCGGTCCACGGACCGGCGGTTGGGGACCCCTGCTTTAGACCAGGGGTCATCAGCCTTTTTGAAACTTTGAGCTGCTTCTTGGGCACTGATTAATGCGAAGGGCTACCACGTTAATGCATATTTCTGAAATAGCCAATTTGTTCAATTTACCTTTAACTATATGTTATTAATAATTAATAATATTCATCTATGTGAAGATACTGATTATGTTAATGATTTCTCACAACAAATATTAACAATGATTTAATTAGAAAAGAAACAGATAACTATCAATATGTAACACTTTATTTCTATTTTTCTCAAAGTGCAAGTGTTATTCAAATTGAATATTTTCAAATGATCACTTCGACAACAGTACAGTACTAGGAAATCACAATGCCCCATTTTCACTGTCCACTAATGTTTTTTCACAAATCATGAATTACTTTGCACCATGTTTGTACAAATAATAAATCATACCTTGAATGTTCTGTGCTGTTTAGCTCTGGACGATGGGAGTCATCACGTGCTCGAAGCCGGTCATCTTTGCACATAAGGCCTGCTGGCGAATGATGCAGTGAAGCAATGAATCCCGTGTGTCGGCCGATCACAGCAGGTGCCCCGTCTGTAATCACTGATACCAGCTATTTCGCCACCAAAAAGTCCTTCATTGCGTTATAGATGTCAACTGCTGTCGTAGTTGTCTTCAGGGGCAGTAGAGTGGAGAAATCATCAAACGCCATCCTGATAAAGGTCATTAACTGCGCTGTACTGCTGTTGTCCACCGAATCATCACACTGGATGCTAAACCATCTGCAACTTTCCAGATCACGGTCCAGCTGGTCGGCCGAGTTCCCGGACATCGCCGTCACTCTTCTTACCATTGTAGTTGCCCCCAGTCGAACACCAGAGAGAGTGGAGATCACATCGGTTCCATCTTTCTCGTCTTCAACTGCAGTTTTAGCAGTTAGCATCATCGCTTCTTTGACAACCTCCCCATCTGAAAAGGCCTTCTTTTTCTTAATCAAGACTTGTGTAGCTCTAAATGAGGCTTCGGTTGCTTTTTGGGAGTTTTTAACCAGTCTCGTGAAAAAAGACTGTATCTACTTCAACCAGAGACGGTTTGAGATGCATGAGTGGATTTAGCATTCGCACATGCTTATTTATTGCTAATATTTTCCCATTGAACATATTTAATCAGAGTTGGTCACTGTCTTCTGATTGATTACATGAGGGATTCTTTATTTGGATTTTTAGTGTAATATTTCGATACCTGTAAATACAATGAGCACTGAAGAATCATTGCTCAACAAAGTTTTGGAGATTTGAAATAATTGCATGAGTAAAAATGTGATGCGAGACAATCACGCACATCTATCCAGACTTTTCCCTGCTTGGTTGTTAAATAAATTTTGAGTCAAACAGAGTTAATTTGTTTTCTCTCTGTTTGCCATGGATGCTTAAACATACATTACCTTCTGGGCTCTATTACAAGACAAGATAAAAGTGGATTTCAACATACAGGAAACTTTCCGCATTCTTCTGTAGACATTGTGCATGCTGGACTGTGGAGGTGAGGGGGCACCCAGACTTGAACTGGGGACCTCTTGATCTGCAGTCAAATGCTCTACCGCTGAGCTATACCCCCTTTGTGAATGCACTGCTTTAAATTCTGTATCATTAGAAAGGAAAAGCAAACATGAAATTTAACATGTGTAACACTACTTCTCTCTATTGTTGAGATACTCCATCCGACTCGGCCACAGGCTTTGTATATGCAGTATGTGACCTCTAACTCCAGCCTGGAATGGACTATAATTCACACCCAGGAGCGTGCAGTGTATGGGAAATGTTCAGCATGAGCATCCTGTCCTTATGGTCCTTGATGGATGAGGATGAAGTTCGGGAAAGGCGGATGGTGGATGGATAACTGGTGGTGAGAGGGAGGTTAGCAGAGGGGTGAGGGTGTGTTGGGATATGTAGGGGCGGGTGTAGCAAGGGCCCATAGGAAGGAACGTGGGGGATGGTGAGGTAACGGGATGTACTAGTGTGTCTGTTCCTTTTCAGATATTATAATAAATCTATACTGTGAGCTGGCACCAGAGCAAGCCCTGCTGTGAGCTCCATGAATGGGTTGTTTCATGAAAGCATTGTCTTTGCTCAGCACTCAGTGCCATGGGCTGAAACAGTGTGCTCCATTCATGCACTCGCTCATTAGACTGTGTGCTCCATGTGTGCGGAGCTGCCTGTCTGTGTTCATGAAAACATGCATGCCTATTTGTTTATATAAGCTCTCCATGTGTGAGAATTGATTGCCTCGCTTGCAGGGTTTTCCTCTGAAACGTGCACATCAGCCATCGGTCAACATCTGTATCCATGGTTTTTTCCACTGTAACAAAGACTTCAGATCAGGGGAGGCAGGGGATGGACCACTATCACCGAAGTCTGTTAGGAGTCACTCTTTTCCTGCCCGCGGGTGAGTTGTGAAATCGGCACACGCTTTGTATTACAGCGGTGATTGTCCCGAAACAATGTGACCTGTATTTCTGAGCAAGCTTTGAATGTTTGACCCAGAAGCATGGTTTTTGTTTTCATTTTGTTCCATACGAATGCTGAATTGAAGCACGCACTGGGGGAATCAGTGTTTTTGAAACGCACCATCAGCTTTATCTTCTGAGTCATCTCTCATCACCATTCTGCTCTTTGTATCTATCAGTCTTTCAGACAGCAGAATGGCCCCTACAGTGTAGACTGAGGCTGAAAGCTGCAGCTGCTGCGCACACTGAGCTCCGGCAAGGGACAGCACTCCCCCCGCTACTCGACACACACACACGAACACACATACGTACGGGGAGAGCTGCTCCTCCCTGTTTGTCTGATGTTTTGCTTTGCTTTAATAGCAAGACTGATGCCATTTAAATCTTTCGCTTCAGTTCACTCAATGCAAATCCGGCTGCATAAGTGGGTTAGCAAAGTCCTTCACTGACACATAGGCCAGGGCAGTGAAACGACACTCCCATGCAACCATCGAGCTCTCACTTATCATAATGTCAGACCTTTTAACTGATACATTAACCGAACATGAAAGATCTGTAAATAAAGGGAGCTGTTATGTGAAGACAAGCTAGTGGAATTTGCATCTTTTTACATAAAACTCCAGATTAGCATGCAAAAGCAAATTCATGTGCGCCAACGTCTGGCCTCAGAATTTCAATTAACACGCTCCTTTGAATGTTTCATATCCTGTACAACCTTGATAAAAGGAACATTTTGAGAGAAAACCCACCGAGTTGAGTGTGACGAGTGATAATTAAAGCCATTGTTTTCATGTCCTGAGAATGCTATAGAAATGAGTTATGCATATTAGTCTATAGCTTGTAGAAGAGAGGAGAAGACGCTATAGAATAGAATAGAATAGAACAGAACAGACCACCTACATTTCTATTTGATCAAATCATTTATTTTAAAACCACACATGGCACTAGATTTGCTGGTAACAGTCAGACCGTGGTACTGTGTAAGAGTTATTTCTCGAAAAAAAAAAAAAACACAATAATTTACAGATAATAGCAATGATCCTCCTCAGATGAGTTTTGTTGAAAATAGCTTTAAATTTTAAAAAAAGTGCAGACATTTAATGGCATCCAGTTAAACTGTAGAGTAAACCGAGTTCCTGTGCTAATGCTTCATGCTTTATAATTTACAATGTCTTGTGCACGTAAGATGTATTTTGTTTCCTTTGAAATGTTATAGTTTTATTATTTAACACTGTTACATAATCGATCAAATGACAAAGTACCTTGCATGCGCTGTAACGTATTAAAACGGATAAATCTGCTTTTGCTTTTCTTCTTCTTTGCTAGTTTTGTTTTGACATGCTAATCACATATACTTATTACTCTTTGAATTGTCTATGGTTAACTTTGTTCACTGATTTGTTCTGGGATGAAAGGTGAAGCAACGTAGCACGGCACGGTTGTTTTTCAGCTCGGTAGATGTGTGATTTATATTTGATGTATTGAGGTTATTACAATTTTATAAATGTTATTTATTTGATGTGGACCCCAGGAAGAATAGCTGCTATGGAACTCAGCTGATGGGGATACTTTAAATAAACATGTAGATAGACTCACATAATAGAATATAATTTATTAGAATAGAATAGAATATGATAGAATAGAATAGAACAGCCAAACGGAAAAGAAGAAGAAGAATAGAATAGAATATGATGCAATAGAATAAAATAGAATACAGTAAAATAGAATAGGATGGAATAGACTAGAATGTTATAGAATAAAATAGAACATGATAGAATAGAATATAACAAAATAGAATAGGATAAAATAAAATAAAAATTGAATATGACAGAATAGAATCAAACATGATAGAGTAGTATAGAATAGAATCTGACAAAATAGAATAGAATATGTTAGAGTAGACTAAAATAGAATAGAATATGATAGAATAAAATAGGACATGATAGAGTAGAATAAAATACAATATGACAAAATAGAATAGAATAGAATAGAATAGAATAGAATAGAATAGGAACTACTAGTTACTTCCAAAAAATGTGATGCATTTTTGATATAAAAAGTAATAGCCCCTTCACCAGCTACAATAAAATGCTGCTTATGGAAAGTAGACGTTATCAGCCTTCTGTTGGGGCGGGATGGTTCAATTTACTTTTTATTCTGTTGTTGCAATGCATCACAAATTTTGGAAGCAACTTGTATTTTTCTCTCAGGCTATGGAGTTAAAAATGTTGCTCACATGTAAAGTGGACATTAGCGTTCATCATCTAATAACGTAACATAATTATATTCCGCTGTATGAGTGCTTTAACCTCTTGACAGTGTAGTTTCTGCAAACAGCAGATGGTGTGACGTGGACACATCATCAGCGATGACCTGCAGGTCACAGTGTGGTTCAGGTGTCTCAGGTCTCAGATCATTAGACGCCGTCACCTGGGCGACCCGTCTGGCATTGAACCGTCACCACAGAACACACTTAAACCATGTAGTGCTGCAGGAAGTTCATCTCCTTCTGTCAGTGCTTATAAGAGTGGATATGTGTCCCTGTGTAATCTACTTATTTTTGTTATTATTTGTGCCATATGACAATGCTATATTTTGTGAGATGCTACAAAAAGCATATCTTTATTTATGTTATGCACTATATTGTGTTTTGATGCGTTGCCAGTATTAGTCTTTGCAGAATTTGCACTGGCCTCCAAAGCAGACTCAGTCATCACTAATCTGTTTTACCACCTATTGTACACAAGAACGAAGACAAACAGTGCAGAGAGTCAGTAAATACTCTATATTTAAATCCATTTTCTTTACATACCTTTTAATGCTATATATAATGGAATACAGGGGAACAATGGGACCAATTTCCTTTTATTTTTGAAGGTATTTAATTGTGAAGAATTATGTTTAGCTAAGTTATTATTTATCAAATATGTGACAATCATCCCAAATGTGCCATATACAGTTATGTAGATATGAACTGGTATGAATCAGGATGTGAAATTTTGGACATATTGTACAGCCTTCCATGACAATCTGTCATTCATATGTAAATACAGTGCATATGTGTAAAGAGCACTATACTCTAAATCCTTTTACCAAAGCCAAAAATACACCCAATCAAACTCTTCAATCCCTGTTTGAAGCAGAAATACATCGTCGACAATAGTGTTGTAACCACCTGTGTTATTTCCACCGTACATATTTGAGGTGCTATTTAAAGAAGCCTCCCTTTACTTTATCCGTCTTCGCTCTGCCCAGCGTCGAGCTCCTGCCATATTAAAGATACGCTGTGGTAATGAAGTCATCCTAATCCTGGCTGTGCTGTATGGCCTCTCAGATGTAGACTCATCAAGGTGAAACTGCTGTATGATTTGCTGGATATTATTAGCATGGTAATAGAGTCTTAGAAGACGTGGAATGAGAGGGAGCGGCACACGCTGTGCATCCAGGTGTGTGATATTTAGCAGCAGCAGCAGTCGCCTCAGGGCCTCTGTCAGACAAGTGAACGCACACTGTAATGAAAGTCTGGCCACTTCCCGGGAGAATGTGAATAATATGAATAAGAATAAAACCCATGTACAGTAGTTTGGGAGTGCACCGATACGTGCATTTTAAGGTTTTGCACTAAAAACACACACTCTCCCTCCAAACTTGTCACCACGGGCGAATCCGCTCTGCACACGCACCTACACATGTACACACACATGTAACGTCTGCGCGTCGAATACACTCCGTCCGTGCCTGAAGACACAACGAGAAACATCTAATTCTGAGTCACTCTGAGTCTGACACACACACACACACACACACACACACACACACACATGCACTGAGCAGCTTTTTCCCCCAGTAGCACTTTGTTTTACAAATGCCCTTTAACTTGATTACTGGAACAAAAGAGTTTTTTTTTTTTATCTTTAATTCATCAAATGTTTTATACTCTAGCATAGTTAACACATCACACACATTTATACAAACATGGTGGGCTTTCATTCAAACTCCTCCCTCTCTCAGCAGCTTCCTCCATCCTCCTCTTCCTCCACTGTTCTCTAATGAGTGTGCATCTGCAGGTGAGCCAGAGCCTGAAGTGTTCACGTGTGTGTTTGCATGTGTGATTATGTGTGATAACATACACATGCTCACGGACATTCCAGAGATTCTGTTCACCTCAGGTTCACTCATCTCCTCCATGTTAATTAGAGATGAGAATCTAAAGCCTTATGAGTTAAAGAGTTTTGCGGCTCAGTTGTTCAGCTCACGGCTCTAAGACTCGAACAAGAGTTGCACATGTTTAAGAAATGTTTATATAAAAGTGCAATGAAGGGAGCAACGACATTTGAACTGGGATCTGGTTCAGTTGCAGTCAAACGCTCCACCACTGAGCTACGCCCTGTCTGAACTGCATGTACTGTATTTTATTGTAGTCCAGAATAGGATCAGTCAAATTCTATTGGACTTGATGTAATGTTTCATCATGAGCCAAGTGTTCAAGCCACATATGACCACATGTCAAGATTATAGCAAAGAAGGTAAATATATTTACACTGCTTACTATACGACTAATGTGTAGTGAGCATAAGTGAAGTAGCTCACTAAAAAAAGTGGCGTCTACAACTATTGTCCTTATATGTAGTAACAGCTTTTTGTCTGATTGTACATCTTACACCCATTGAGAGGACACATAATACGTGGAATACTGTGGACTCTTCAGACTACAGGTGGTGTAAGGTGCCTTCTGTTGGATCTGTCAGCTGATTTGGGGCCAGGGGGCACCCAGGTTTGAACTGGGGACCTCTTGATCTGCAGTTAAATGCTCTACCACTGAGCTACACCCCCTACCAGCCCCTGCAGCATCTGATTCGCTGAGCTACAGCTACAGCGTTACAACTTTACTGCTGGTTCCTCTGCATTTGCAAAGGGATTAATGCTGATAAGTGCCTTTAGATTAGAGTTAATTTTAAATCAGTCATGAAGCAAAACAGATATGATATACATAGATCTTACTCTTATTGGACACAATCATTATAAACCATTAATTTCAGATGAATAGAAGGAACAAGGGACAATTATCAGCAATAACAGATATGAAGACAGGGATCAGTTATAATGAATAAATATATGGAGAACTGTCAGCAGTGATAATATAGGACGAATGATCTGCAATAAATGTAGACTACTATATACATAATCTACCAATGTGAGATATCTTAAGACTAAAAGAATAAATAAAAGAAATGATGATTAAAACATTAATTACTGTAATTAAAAACGGTGAATGAAAGAAAATAGGAGCCTATCTTTAGCGGTAGCATGATAGAAGAAGGAATAAAAGATTTACAACAGCAGTTTGCTCTGCTCAGGGGCACATTATAATGGTGACCTGGGGGCATCACCGTAAATTCACCTTGACAGAACATGATCAGACTGACTAATAATTCTTTTAGCCTTTGAGCAACCCATTTATGCCATACAGAGGATTCAACTTTGAGCAAACTGACCTTCTCATTTAGGCTGTTTTTGTCCTTTACAGGCAAACCACAAACACGCCAAATAAATTAAAATATAATATAATGTAATATAATTGATATAAAATCATAATGCCATGGACTCTTTATGGCTCCTATGGGGTTTTGTAATTATCTTTAGATCTAATTGTATTCTGAGCCTCCCCTCTATAAATCCTCATCACAAAGATATAAGCCCCATATTGTTTGCCTTAACCCGTCTTTGTCCTTCTGAGCCAAAGGGAACCTGTGGATGTGCAATGAAAAGCATTCCATGTTCTATAAGCTTCATCTGTAAGTTCATCCCAGTCATTGTTAATGCAGCGCAGCAACAGTACAGCTTTTTTAATCCCTTATGCAGAGACTGAAATGAAACCAGCAGGGATCCCAACACTGTGACAGAACCACAAACACAAAACATTATGCATCATTTGAAGCCACACTGTGTTAGTGCATTTTCAAAGGTTACAGGTTTCCCTTCCTGACAGACACTACACTTCAGGTGGTTGCTTTAATAAATCCCTGCTGAACTTGGAGTTTTTCCACTGCAAACACATGGATCAGTACTTTTGAACAGAATGAACTGACATTAGAAATAAAGACAGCTTGCACACAGCGTATTTCACCTGCACAGGGCTAGAGTGCAGGATTTGTGAACTCCTGATCTGCCGTTAAATATGTGATCTGATGAAACTTATGATACATGGAGTTTTAAATAATTTGTACAGTAGCAACAAAACACTAGAAGTCTGATTAGAAATTATGGAACATTACAAACTCTTGACCTCATCTCTTTAACTGTAACCAAGGACAAACTCTTATGTAACAGCTGAGCTGCTGCCAAATATCCTACTGTCTACTCAAGCTCATTGTTACCTGGAAACGCAACAGGCAGAGCATCAGTGAAAAAGACAGAGTAAAGGCAGCCAGAGTTAAAAGTGGACCTGCTGAGAGAACGCAAACAACAAAACAAAATGAGATATTACATTGGGTAAATTGAAAAATAATGACAATACTTTAATAAAAGCTAAAAGCCATGGAACTGAAGTCTAGTTTATATGTAAAATATTACCTTCTAGGACTGATCCAGGGACCACCATTCTGACTAAACTTTAACTTATTTGCACATTCTTTGTCTGTCCTGGTTTTACACATGTCTGTAGCTGCTGGGAAAATATTGCATTGTGGGTGCATGAGGTTTGTTGCATTATGCAACTCTAAGCGCCACCTGATATGATGTTTCCAGCACATTCTCACTCACTTTTGCACTCTTTCTCATAAGTGTCTGCTGTTCTTTGACGCTATGCAACATATCTTGCATTTTACTCAACAGGCTTGGCCTTCAAGAACCTGCGATGTGTTTCTGTATGCTGCAATAGTTTTGAGGCTCAATTTGAAAGAAGTGCAGAGCAAACAAAACACTGTGGTACCTCATCACCTCCTTTGTCGTTAGTGAATGTGTTTAATCTAGTTCTCACTGTATTTTCTTCATGGTTTTTCTCTTACATTTCTGTGTTTCCTGTGAAGTCAAAGCTTTGTCCAAACAGCATGCAGCAGAATTTTGTTTCACTTACATCTCTGTTGCGTGGTTTTTCCTCACTACAAACTGGTCCATGACTGTGAACTACAGAGGGACCAATTCTAATGCCCTCACTGACTACCAGGGGGCCACAGACCACCAGTTGAAAACCCCTGCTCGAGAAGGCTGTTTCATCAACTTAGAGTGTAATGGCTAAAAGCATCATCAAGCATTTTTGTCTGCTTTTTGGAAGAATACATTGATTTATTGGATGTAATTAGTGTAATTAAGCTAAATGGTATTGAACATTTAGGCCATTCATTCAAGTAGAAGCTACACAACCAGCGCAGACACGGGCTGCCTCTGCATACCTGGCCCATGAAGCACCTTAAAGTAACTTTTAGTAAATATGTAATTACATAATAACAAGCCAACAGGCGTTGCTTTTTACGTTCTGTGGATGTTTTCAAAGAGCAGGAGGATGAAGTCCTAAATTACCTCTGACACTGTTGCCATAAAAGTACATTATTACCCTATTCATTGTGGAAATGTATTGTATGAAGTGTATTCAAACCAAACAGGGGTTGTAGCTATAAAACACTTCAGTAAATAGACCAAGCCACACCATTTACAGTGGCATGAAGTGACTCTGTGTCTAAAATATGCAGACAGTATCAAGGACTGCCGTTACTCTTTGACCAAGCATGACAAGTAGCAGAAGAATTCACTGGAATATGTCTTAGTGACGTGTTACTCTTGTGATGTGATGAATTTTCTGTTGAGGCAGAATATTTGGGAACTTGCAAAATCTAGTTAAATCAGTTCTGGGATGTTGTCATTTAGATGTTTCTTGTTGGTAGGACTAAGACTACCACACATGTTAATAATGATAATGCATTTGAACCATGTAACTGTTCATAACCATCTGATGTTTGAGAAGAACAACTCATAAAAAAACAAGTCGGCTGTAGTAAGAGTAGATTTTCCAAAAATGACAAATGTGTCAGTCAAACCTCTATTTAGCAGTCAACACTTGAGCTTATTACCTTGGCTTACGGAGGCAAGCTGAAGGGTCATGAGAGTTCAGCGACATCAATCTCCTCGGTGTATTAATCAGTAGTGTTACGATCCAGTTTCTGTAGGTGTGGTTTCAGCTCAGGGATTCACTGATTGACATTTCGGGGGACGTGGGCATGGTTTGTGAACTCTCTCTCAAAAAAGGCTCAGTTTCGCGTTTACACTCGGCGAGAAGGACCCAGACGTTTACCCTGTGAGAGCACGCACTTTCACATCCGGGTCCTTTTTGGTCGAGACCCGGAAGTGATGCATATGTGACCCGGGCATAGACACGTCTACCTTCTTTCGTTGAGCGAATTTTTTTTGTTCAAATTTTTTGCCGATTTTTTCTTCGGTAGCTGAATTTTTCGTTATTAGAAGCATTTGTTCGCTGGGGCACCACTGTATTTATATTCTTTTAATTTCATGGCAAAGTAATATAAATTACTAAGGTAAAAAGAATATTATGATCAGCTGATAAGAGCTGTTATGATCCAATTTAGATCATATAACTGCAGAAACATAATAATTGGTTAAGGATAATATCTCTTTCATCCAAATCAAAAGAGTGATAAAAGATAGCCTGCGTTATACTGTACATGATTGTCATCACTTTATCTCTCTGGTTAAGTGTATATGAGTGTGATAAATGAAGCTTCCATTACAGTCACTGTAGGTTTAATGTGGGTCTGTCTCAGTTATCCATCACCATTAACAAAGATGTACAGATGTACTAGACATCTTTTGTAATGCTGCTCTGAAGAAAAACAAGAATTTGCACGTTCTTAAATATCTTCTAAATATCACTGGAGTCTTGAATGTACTGTAGTGTGTAATTCCCAAAAATGCTGACCATTATTCTTTCTTAGAGGAGACCTGGGGACATCTTGATCTGCTGTCAAATGCTTTATCACTGAGCTATACCTCCACAGCTTAAAAACCCACCCTTTATTTTATCCATATGGATAAGACATTAAAGGTGCAGTGCGTAGGGTTTAGTAGCAACTAGTGCTGAAGTTGCTGATTGCAAAAAAACCCCAATGCCCCTGACCTCTCCCTATCCATCCAGGGGGGGTTTAGAAAACCCTCACCAGAGTCAGTGTTTGGATTGTTCATTCTGAGCTACTGCAGAAAAAGGCAGACCCTCATTCTGTATTTCAGTTCAGTTCAATTGTATTTGTATAGCTCCAATAATAATCCAAGATTTTCTCTTTGCGCTTTACAACTCAAGGCTGAATCAAGACTATGTGGAGAGAAAACCCAATGTACCCCGTCTGTAGATTTAGGGGGCTGATCCAAAAGTAACAAAAACACAATGATTCTTATTTGTGGATGATTACTAACTAATGACTAATGAAATTATAATTCAGAAAATGATATTACTTTCCTGCAAATAGTTTTCGATAAATCCTTAATCCTGTAAAGCCAAACATATTGTTGAATAGGAATTTTTTTGAAGGTGCATTTCAGAGGACTTTCAGTTTCTGTCACCCTCCTAACATTAAATAACGGTTTTGTTCTGTATTTTTCTGTGTTTTTTTAATGAAGAACTTGAAAAATTAATTGGAATGACTACCTGATGCATCAAATATGATACAAAAAAAGTGTTTTCGAATATTTCTCACTGGTTTGAAGGTCCAATAAACACAGCAATCTTTTTGGTTGTTCAGGGTTTACAGAGTTAAAAGTAAACCCATGTGCCTCCGTAAGGTTATTTCTCTAAGGAAATCCCCTCATTTGGTGTCATTGGTGATTGTGGTGGAGAGCGCTACGAACACACAAAGTCCAAAATAACCTCCTCCCTCTATGCCTACACTCCTGCAACATTGTGTGTGGAGCTGCGATGAAAGTTATTTTGGTGAATATTAGCAGCTTTGTCAGTCACTGAAAATCACTCATTTTGGTGACGTGTAATATGAGAAAGGAAAGTTTTAACTCACGGAAACAAGTTCATACGACTGTGAAAGTTGTTTGTTCCCACCCTAAATTAGGGCTGCTTTCACACCTGTTAGTCCGGTACAGTGGGTTGATTGGACCCACAAGTTGCTACAATGTTGCAATTCTCAACTAGTTCGATCCACATTCACACTAGTGTTTTTGCAAATGAACCAACCACTATGCATGTTGTATATCCCCCCACTCATGTGGTGGCGCTGTTTACAAAATACTGTGTTTTGGGTGACGTAAGCGAGACGTACAGCATTTGTAGAGGGAAAAATCCAGCAGATGAAGATATCGGATTTAGCTTTATTTCTGAATAATGAATGGTACTATTTTACTTGTTTTTGTGGTGATTTATTATTATTATCATTTGTTTGTGCAAAAAACACAAATATTGCTGTTGTTCCAGCATGGAAATCATATTTGGGTCGAAAACACTGTGCGCTTCTTTTTCGCACGGAGAAGACGTATCAAAAGACTGACATAGAGAAGTTTAGTAGCTTGAAATGTACGTTACAGCTTGCTACGGAAGCCTCCGTAGACCAAAAAGCACTACATTACTGGACCAAATCGGGTCCGGTCAGCGTTCTCACCGTCAGCGAACCGCACTGGAGTTCAGATGGAGGCGTACCAAACCGTACCGAGACCACCTCAAAAGGGTGGTCTCGGTATGGTTCTTTAGTCCGGACCAAATCAAACTGGTCCGCTTTCACAATAGCCCAAATGAACCAAACTTAGAGGTGTTCCGGACTCCGGTCCGCTTTAAGTGGACTAAATACCGCAGGTGTGAAACCCGTGAGACAGTTAGTGGAGAGCTCAGTGTGGCGATAGACACAGAATCAGGTTCAGATACAAGTTGTTTGTTCCTACGCTTAATGACGACCTGCAAGCGTATATATAAAAGTGTTTGCACCCCTGTGGACAGCCTTTCCTCTTGGTGACCATGGGCCCATTGGTTTGGAATGAATTACCTTATTCATCACAGTTTAACTTTTTCAGGGACATAAAGCTTACATTTTGGCATGATGACAGTATCTTTGGGTTCGGGAAAAGGGGTCGGGTCAAGGGACAGAAAGCAACAAAATATAAACAGCATGAAATACTGACATCCAATTTGCTTGGAGCAGAATACCAAGTATGAAACACAGAACACTTGGGGCAGGGCTCAAACTGGTCAGCAGTTTGTGTGCGGACTATACGGCCATAACTTCCTCCTTCAACAAGTTTTTGGTGTTATGAAGCACTGATGTTAAAAAATGTGCTGATCCTTCGAAGCGTGTGTCGAGTAACGCAGGGGGCATTTCCACAAAGCGCGTATCGAGGCTTGCTTCATTCAGGGGAGGAGCCGAAAATGACGACACCTGAAGCAGTACCATGTGACTGCTTCGGGAAGTGGTTCAGGTTTGGCGCAAGGTGTGACAGCCATATAAACCCGTCAGGCTCCATTCAAAATGTGGGTTTTAGTAGGAGACATGCAGTGAGTTCGGAGTGTGGATAGAGTTTTGCTAGTTTGGATACCACAGTTTGGAGAGCATCTAGATAGTTTGGAGATGGTTTGGCGAACATGCGGAACAAAAAATAAGTTCCCACTAACCTGTAAATGTGTTTTCACCTAAAAATTAAATGAACAATTAAATATGTGAGAGCTGCCTCTGATGCCAGCTGCATACACATTATGAAAATGAGTGCATCATACATTTATTGATGTCATGGAAAGTAACTTTATTCAATTCAGTGCAAAACACAGTAACAGCTTGATATTTTTTGGCTTTATGTGACAGTTTACAGTGAAGATGTGACAGGAAAGTGAGGAGAAAGCATGTTAGAGTGCCATGCAGCAAAGGGGGGCAAGCTGGATTTGAACCTGAAACACTGCAAGTGGGCCTTGAGCCATGAATGGGCATGTACTGCCAGGCACGCTACCAACTGAGCTACCGAGGAAACCATAACAAGGACATTGAGCCGGGCCGAGACACTGCAAGTTTTCTTTCCCTCACTAAAGGAGATGTTTTCACTAAAGAGCAGTCAGTGGGAAGGAATTTCGTGAAATTACCTGTTGAAGAGGCCAGTTATAAAGAAAAAGTGTAGTGTCTGAGCCTGTGGCCTTAGGTCGTAATGCATGGATGATCACCTGTGATCATTTGTGATTGGAGGACATTCTTCAGTGAAAATTTGCTGCTCACCTGTTTATCTCGGCTCTTTGCATCAAATCATAATTCATTTTTCTCCTCATTTATCCTTTTCTCTTAGGTCCCTTTGACGCAGCAGGCTCACCAAAAAGGCATGACAAAGTTGGTACTGTTATCTATGTTTTTGTGCATTAGCTTATATGTTATGTTATGCAACTTTCTCAGTCTTTACTGCAAACTGAAAACTTTTGACATAAATGGCCCTAGTTGCCATTTGCCACATATCTCCGAACTGAATATACAGCACGGTGCAAAAGTTTTAGGCCCCCTTGGATTTGCGGTTTTAGTTGACTATGATGACCATACGAATGCACAACAGAACCAGATTACACAGGAAACATAGAAACAAACAGTGCAGTTCCTCCATAATGAAGTGTCAAGTATTAACTGTCACCTCCCTTCAAACTTAAAATGTTTTAAACTGTTTGGGTCAGAAAATGCAGCATCTACCTCACTTAAACCAGGTTTGAGTCAGCTGCACTAGTCAGATAGTTCTTATTATCTGGGTTACTTTTTGGAATGGATGTCACACTAAATATGGAGTTTTGCCTGTTGAAGCCATTTTACTCTGATTTTAACATGTTTATAATGTGCACATTTTTTGTATTTTCATTTGCATTATTACAAAAATTTGAAAGGGCGCAGACCTCTGAGCCAATGCAATGAAAACAAACGATGAGATTATACAAATTGTCAGTTTTAATGTTGTTTTACTATTTTTCATTTTTAAAAATTTCATTCAAATCCATTCATTACTTTTTGAGTTACCTTGTGAACAAACAAACAGATAAATAAATAAATAAGCTAACACTGACAAGAACATAGCCTTGTTTGTGAATGTGACAACAAACTAAAGATGGATATTTGCAAGTGCTGCTCTGATAACAACATATGTTAGTTCATGTTTGTGCATGTGTATGGTCATTATAAATGAAGACATTTGCACACTATTGTACAGTACGTGTAAGATATATGGTGTTGAAGAGATTATACTGTATGTACTTTAAGACTAAGACCATAGCATATAATTTAAATAACTATTATGGTCTTCAAACCAGGGATGTAGGGATTGCCAACCTAGAAGATACCACTCATAAGACATTATTTGTTTAATTTGTCACTTGCCCGCATATGAAATACAGCAGCAAAGACAAAAAAAGGTCTTCCCCCACCAAACTACTCAACTAGCTTTTAAACAGAAATGGCAGCAACATCAAGTAAGTCTACTCTGTGTCAGTGAAAAACAAAAGCAATCGATCATCTCAGCTGCTTTGCGAGCTGAGTCTGCAAAGATGGAAAGATAAACAAACTCTGAAGCCATTTTACTTGCATTTATCACAAGTCGGAGTTTGAACTTAATGCGAGCTCAAGTAGAGCTGAAATGGGAAATTTTAAATTGACTTTAAACTCTGTTCTACTGGGGTACACCACCTGTAAGAAAAGTTTTAGTGCTTATTTATGGTGCTTATATCACAGCTATTCACAAGGTCAACACAACTTTGGATAATCATAAGCATTTTATTTTTCAGTTCAAGTCAGTCATCATCATGAAAACTCCCATGAAGTCTTGGCATCAAAAGAAGATGATGAGGATGTGAAATTATCCAAGATGACAAGTTAGAAAGATGCCATTTCATCACATATCAGTAGAACATTTATGAAAAAAGCCCAAATTGTGACAGCTCACATTAAAGACAGACATTTTACGGAAGCCGTGGACTTTGAGCGACATGATACGAATTTAAAGAGGATTTAAACTCTCTGATTCTCCGCGTCTCATCTGTGAAATTTGTTGATAGGAAAATGGTCCACTCAGAAGACAGCGATAAGAAAAGAGGCTGAGATAGCAAGTAATTTGAGCAACCGGTGCTGATGACATGGATTTGGACAAAATCAAATGAACATCTTTTACTGTTCATATCATTGCACGATGATGAAGCTACGAGAAGGCATGAGGGCGGAAGATGGAGCGATGCAGAAGCTGGATGTGATGAGGAGGATTAGTCTGGAGCAAGCGTCCACATTTCAGCAAAGACAACAAACCCAAAAATGCAGAAATATGAACGTATAGGATGGAACACATGGAAAGGTTAAGAGATGAAAGTCTATGGTTAAAAGAGGCTGTTTTTCTTAAATGACTAACACTATTGAACTGCTAAGCCTGTCTAGTAGATGCTTCATAATGTCAGACAGGGCAGGGTTTCTCAGCGTTGTCTTATTTGCACATCCAGAGGTTACGCCTTCAAATTCATCTGAGTTTGTTCCTTTGAGCCAATGAATGTCAGTCACTTGCTGAGGAAAGGTTAGATGGTGGAAAACATTACCATGTAACTTCCTGATGTAGTGGTTAAGTCAATAGTGTTTTTTAATTATTATGCATTCATTTGTTCTCTGGGAAAGCAATTATGAACGTGAGCCAGTCTTCAGAATTTCAGGATTTGCTGAACGGAAGCACAGTCCCGGTGACCAAGTGGTTTAATTTCTCACACTCTGCGTTTCACATTAAGATATACGCTTATTTATTCAATACCTTTTATTTTAGGGAACAGAAGAGGTGAAGTTAAGTTTGCGTCTGAGTTACATCACTGGTCACATCATACTCTAAGAAATTAAGATGTCAGTCTGAAAAAATTGTTTTAAATTGTCTCCAAATGCATTGAACACTATCTGAGGTGCTGTAAGTTGGTGCTTTCTGCAGCTGCTATTTCTAATAAACGTATCCTCTGCAGCAGAGGTTGGTCCTTATGAGAGATTCATCATAGTGTCTGATCATGTTAGTGACTACGACATCAAAGCTAAACGTGACTACGTTGGACAATCTAAAATATAAAACATGTTCCGGGTTGTTTAACAATTGGTTGCTCGCTACATAATTCCATACTAAGGACACATAAAGAAAAAACACTGAACAAGAAGTTTTTATCTCGGAGTGTAAAGGAATATGAACACATAGTTCATCATATGGTACAGTATGTTATTTGTTTTCTAGAAAACAAGACAGAACATTCAGCTTGATTGATTACAAATACAGGTTTACATATAATGACTGTAGTTTCATGTCCATTTGTGAGTGTAAAAGGACAGACAAGATAAACAGCCCTATACACAGAGGCATTATAATTAAGTACAGATGAATAAATAAGGCATCTTCACATACATGCAGTAGAAACAAATGTGCAAATGTGTGTGTTTAATGGTCTTTTTGTGACTTTTCTCAAAACTTTTTGCACCGTTCTATGCAGAAAGCAGCACCAAATGTAAGTAAAATATCCCAAAACTGATTACATATGTTTTATGTGGTAATATTGGACTGTTACACTGTCGCTGTACATAATATATGATTTAAAACTCAACCTGTGCCTGAGGGTTTCAATGTAAAGATATCATTTACCCCAAGCATCCCTGGAGAAACCCCTTATGCTATTACTCTCTGCCAACCCCACATCTCTCCTCCTCTTCTTACCCCTCCGAGGGGCCTTAAGACCTCACCACTACCACCTCCTCCTCCTCACCATCATGAAAACACACCCAACCCCCAACTCTGACCCAGTTTGATGGGATGAAGTGGTAAGTGAGGACCATTGTACGTACCACGGGGAGAGAGGAAGATGCTCTGCCTCCCTCTTTCCTCTCCCTTTCAGAAAGAGCTCACACTTGGTTGAGCACACACACTGAGGCTCTTCAGAGAGAACGACAGCCGAGCCGCATGATTTGTTTGGAGTTTTTTGTTGTCGGGATGCCGTTGTTTGATGTCGGCCCTGGTTAAGGGGGATGTAAAGGAGGCTCAGTAAGATAAGGAGACAGAGATGAAGGGCCTCAGGTTGAGAGACAAAGAACCTAGTACCTGGCATCCAGGAAAGAGTAGAGTGAGTATGCTCACTTTTTTGTGCTGTGTTGTTATTTATTGTTCTCCCTTGCTCTTATTTATTTGAAAGTGACTTTAAATGATGTCAAACTAAGCAACACAGCTGTATAATCCACATTTCTTCAAGTCCAAACAGGAACCAAAATGGCTTCTTGACCAAAGATAGTGACTGGTACTTTAGTGCTATTCTTCACAATCTTTCAGATAACTTTAAACAAACTTCTGCAGATGTTCTCAGTCTGTAGCTAAATAAAGTGCACAAATGCGAACAGAGAGCGTGCAGCCGCCCCAGAGATTCTTCCTGTAACATATGGAACTGGTTTGCTGTTGTTTTCCTTTCCTTTGGACGCTACTAATGAGGGATTTTTTTTTTTTTTAGTTTCCCACGAACACACAGGATGAAATGGCCTCATGAAGGATAGTTCATTCATTCATCAAAGCAAAGAACTTCGCAAGCTTCTGTCACAGGTTGTGTTTTCACACATGAGAACCAAGCGTGCTCGGGGGTTGCATTCTACATCTTTATTTTCATCTCTAACCAGTGAGTTTTCTTCGATTGAATTCCTTTGTGTCTTCCCGCTGCACCTTTTCTAAGCCGAAGGTCCACATCAGGTTGCACTTTCTATTCCATCATGCAGATTTTATAGTTTGTTTGTGTTTCATGGCTGCACACACTTATCACCCTACAATTATGCAGAGTTTACTGTATGAAATGGATTTGATTAACAACTCTGGTAACCTTCTCCGGATGCAAAGTCACTTTTAGCAAGAATGTTTTTAATCACTTCAGGGACTTTTCAGAACAAAGTTGCTGCTCGGAGTAAAAAAATCTGTTTTTAGCCATGCTGGATTTTTGATGATTTGAATATCTCCGAGTCCCTGACAAAGGAGCTTAATTGACCTCTTCAAAGTTCCAGAAGGGGAACCACAACGTAAGAAAGATCCTGTGCTTCTTAAGTCAGTGGTTGTTCCTCCACAGTGCCGTTACAGCTCATATCATGACTTTACAGGCAGAGGCTGGTGACCTTTTGATGACGTGCTGTGGTGTTTGATCCTACATATCACAATCCGGGGGTGGGGGTGGGGGACATCGTGGACGTGTGTCTGGCCAGCTACTGTGTGAGCAGATTAGTTTGATGTGTGCAGCCTGTGTGGGGCGAGGTGGAAGCTCAGAAGGGCGTCAGTGCAGCTGGGAGATGCTGCTGGCAGAGAGAAAGTGCATGTGGCAGTGACCCTCGGACAAGGACGGACCTCGTGACATCAGTCTGAATAGAACCTGTTCAGAGGTCTCAAATCCTTCTCCGCTGGCTCGGTTACCTTCATAGTGTTATTTTCCTGTGCTCTGCGATAAGAAGAAAATAGTGTAGAGCAGTGATTATCAACTGGTGGGTCGTGACTTAAACTTTCATTGGGTCACGTGTCGTTGCCTGAGCAAGAAAAAATCAACAGTCTGCCATCTGTTCACACTCCTTAACAGTAGGTCGCAATAATACCCTGTAATGCAAGTGGATACTGGCCATTTCACACCATAGAAGAAGATCCGCAAAGTTTGTTTACACGTGCGAATTAAGCATGTGGAAATGAAGGTACAAGTAGACTACAGTACATGAGATATGGATTTTCTTATACTGAGGGCAAAGACCTCAGTTTGTTTTATGCGACGAGGTGTGGGCACCTGAACGCATGAAACCGTCAAAACTAAAGCAGCATTTTTCCAAATGTTCACTCAAAGATAAATGTGTTGAGTACTTCAGAAGATGACTTCAGGACCTGAGGACATCACAAAAGTGATTTACTTCTTCATGCTCGAAGCCAGAACAGGCACTCCATGCATCTTAGCAGGTGGCACATGGCATTGTGGAGTTAAAGAGACCTTATCTTCCCTGCAGCCGTGGACATGGTCAGAGAGGTTTCGCATCAGTCCACAGCAAATAAACTAAAAATTATACCTTTCTCAAATGATAAAACAAGCAGCCAAACTGAAGAGATGCTGGAAGACATGAAACAACAGACCACAGCTTGGTCATTTTGCCTTACAAGTGGACGAATCCACAGACAAAGCAGTTTTACTCATTTATGTGAGACATGTAAAACGGGGACTTATAAGCACATGCAGTAATGGCATAAATTCACAGCAGAAAATACCCTATGCCTGTGGCGTAGAGGGTTAATGAACATCTGTGTTTTGTACATGATGTACAGATTTTAAATATGCGATTTTCAATTGATTTTCACTTGCTTTGTTTTTGATGTATTGCTTTTTTGGACAAAAATACATTACAAATCCATTTTGCACTGAAGTTTGCAAAGCCAGCATTTATATCTCTGCACATTGCAGCACTTCTTTTTTTTTTTTACCACTGTGAAGCTTTGAACTGCTGCCTGGTTGGGTTTACTCTGACAGTGGATCTTCACTGATCCAATTTTTTAGGGATTCTGTTCACATAAAGGATAGGACTGAGACTTCTTCATGGAGGAAGAAGCACATTTCTGAAGACAGTAGTGTAATTAACCTCTCATCTCTTTTTTCTCACCTCTCACTGCCATGACAGTAAAGTCAGTTAAATATATTTTGTTGTGACGTTGGAACAGACATCCAGAAATCACTCTGCAGTACGTTCAGCTTATATGAAATCAATGCAAACTTGGATATATCAGCTTCTAACAGCTATTTATTTACGACCACATTCCTAAAAAATGTAAATACAAACAGAATGCAATGATTTGCAAATTGCATAAACCCATATTTTATTCCCAATAGAGCATTGTACCGTTTTATGAAAAATATTATCTCATTTTGAATTTTATGGCAGAAACACATGTCATAAAAGTTGAAAGAGGGCAACAAAAAGGCTTGAAATCAATTGATCTTCTCTGTGCCAAAGCTTATTTAAAATGGACTAAGGCAAAATGGAAAATTGTTCTGTGGTCAGAAGGATCAAAATTTGAAATTCTTTTTGGAAACCATGGGTGCTGTGTTCTGCGGTCTAAAGAGGAACCGGACCATTCAAAAACCTGCATGTCTGTGGGTCTGGGTTTGCATTAGTGCTTATGGCGTGGGCAGCTTATGCATCTGGAAAAGAACCATCAATGCTGAAAAATACACCCAGACAACATCTCTTTTGGGGAAGGCCTTGCATATTTCAGCAAGACAATGCTAAACCACATACTGCATCCATCAAAACTTCATGGCTTCACAGGAGTAGTGAACTGGTCTGCCTGCAGTCCACAACCTTCATCAATGGAACACATTTGGTGCAACAAAGGCACAGGACTGTGGAGCAGTTAGAAAATTATATCAGTGATGAATGGGGCAACATTTATCTATTAAATCCCGGCAACTGGTCTCCTCACTTCCCAGATGTTAGCGGGTAGTTGTTAAAGGAAGGGCCCTTTTTCAACTGTTGCCGCCCTCAACTTCAAAATGAGCTAATATTTTCCATTAAGTGGTAAAATGTCTCAGTTTCAACATCTGATATGTTGTTTATGTTCTATTTAGGACTGTCAAACGATTAAAATTTTTAATCTGATTAATCACAGGGTTACTGTGGATTAATTTTGATTAATCACGATTAATACCCATTTGTTTTTTTTCATTTTGTGGGAGCAAAAACACTCGTGACAGATATAGATATAGACACTCGACTAAAATTACTTATTTTAGATTAAAATGTATATTTTTTTCTAATTTAAACTTGTGTAACTAAAGGAAATTCCACCTG